>JAEHOF010000122.1:0-11941 GCA_018257905.1 Gillenia trifoliata | reverse complement strand
ATTATGCTTAGTGACTTAGTAGCAAATATAAAGATTTGTGTTATGTAAGGACTTACTATAGTTAATATTTAATTAACTAATAATGGAGGGAAATTTATATTGAACTCAAATTTGAAATTAAGCGTTGACAACCAACTCTTAAAACCAACTGTAACTTCCTCTATAATAGGTGAAGCAGTTACACTACATATAGAGATAAGTCCTTTTTCTTGGGTTACACATTCATTATGAGTGCTAGTCCTATTGTAAGCAAGAACATAAGACATTTTTTAGGCATTTTGTTTATGCCACGTCACATTTCAAATTATCCGAATGATGTCCCCCACTGGAATAAAAATCTTTAGTTGGATTGCTACCATAGGGGGAAGGGGGAGGGGGTTCGATACAATACACACACCCGTGCTATTTGTTGTAGGGTTCATCCTTTTGTTCACCAAAGGAGGACTCACTAGATGTCACACCCCGTACCAGGAAATAATACTATTTTATTCCCGGAGGTGCGAAATGACGATTTTGCCCTTGGTTGACCTTTCGGTTGACTTTTGCGTCGTAACTCGCACGACGCTTCCACTTGTATTTTCTTGACGTACTTGTCGATACGAACCCGTAGACGCGAACGGGACCTGATTCGGACTTGTAACGGACAAGTTGTAATCAGGGGCAATTTGGTAATTTGCCAAATTCAGTACTCAAAACATGTGGGCTTTGCCCGTGGTTTCTGCAAGGCCAGTTGGCCTGCAACCCAACTCAGATTTCAGTCTTCTCTTGCATGCATGTCAGCATGCAGAGGACAATTTTGAACAAATTGTAAACCTTGTTGAATTTTTATGGTATTTTATAACCATACAGTTTGTGTGAGTTACTCACACTACAAACCTTTCGTCCTGCCTTTCCTCCCCGAGTTCACATACACACTGAATTGTGCAAAGTCTTGCAGAAAACCCAAATCACACCCAATTACTTTAGACACCCAAACCTCCATCCTCACCATCCTCGACCTCGTTTCACTCCAACCTCGAACCTGGGTTCATCACCATCATCATCCTCGAGCCTCGACAGCCCAGAAACCTTGAACCTGTCGAACCCAGAAACTTCGAAGTTTTCCGGCGAACTTCTCCTCGGCCAAATACCTTGATCCAGGCCTCGATCACACTCCAAAACATCAAAAAATCATCTCTGGGAGCCTTGGGATTACAACCCAAGGCCTGCATGTGAAAGTTTCCCCGAGATCGGTGAGTTTTGAATTTGGCCAATTATTTCGAGGCAAATTCCGGCCAACTCTGGCCAGTTTTGGGCCTCCAATTGGGTAAATTCGTAATCCTCTCACTCCTAGCTTCATTTTGGTACCTATTTCGTGAAATTTGGTTGTGAATTGAATGAGATTTTGACATTTGAAGTTTTCCGGCAAATTCTCCAGTTTCTGGCGAAACTCCGGCCGGCAGACGGCGGCCGAAAAATGCAGAGGTCACCGGCGAGCTGACGTCAGCCGGCCCGGCCCTGACGTCAGCAAACCGATGATGACGTCATCAACCCGGTCCAAACTCGGTTTGGACCGGAATATTCCAAAGGTATATTCCGTCCGTTAAACTTAACGGCGTTAACGGAATATTCTAACGCCGTTAGAATATTCCGTTAACTCTGACGGCACAGTAACGGTGTCAGTCACCGGTGCGTGGTGGACTTCCACCGGCGCGTGGCCGCGCGTGGAGACGCGTGTGACCTCACAGCCGCACGTGGCGGCGCGTGAGGCCAAACGGCAACGTGTGGAGGCGCGTGCGACGGCGCACGGCGGCGATTTTGGGGTTTCCGACCCCGAAACTCTGTTTTCGGGTTTCCGAACGCCGTTTTCTTCGTAATTTCGTGTACTTTACTAATTTGTGGGTTTTAAAAATAGGTTTTGGCAACCCGTGACATTTGGAGGACGTACGTTTGGACTTCCCGGCTTCGGTATTTGTGAGTGGGCCCTTTCCTTACCTAAACTAAGTGTTTTACATGTTTTAAATATTAATTTGGGTTTTTGCCTATACTTTTAAATTGTTTATTACTATACTTTGTTAGCAAACCTTAATTTATGCCTACACTATTATTATGACTTAAAATTAGTATTCATCTTGTATGTTGGTAGACCTTGTATTTCATGGCAATTACTTGGTTTACTAGATCGTATCGGTATTTCGTTAGGCCATGGAAATTAGTGGGCTTTGGCCTACATTTCCATTTGGGAATTAAACCATTAAATTGGTGATTTCCGTGTTATTTTTGTACGCGTATTGCTTGTATCGAACCAGCCCTATTTTAGGGGGTTTTAGGGAATTAATTGATATTGTGCCTATTTGTGATTATAGGTTTTATGCCTATCTGACGGCCTTGGGCCGTATTCGGGTGAACCTTGAAAATGGTAATTTTCTACCGTATTTTGGGTTCACCTAGTTTACCATTAAGTTGGTATTTCTATACCTTGGTACCCATGTGGCGTATTCTTGGTATTTCACGTATTGTAGTTACGCTTGGTATTCCGGGTACGGCACTCGAGAATACTTTATATATTGACTGTTTTAAGGTTATCCCAAAAAGGGAAATTACCTCACTTTGTTTTATTTAATGATACTCCGTGGCATGTTTTTGCACACTCAACCTGGGAGGCTTACACGGTGTTGATTGTACTGTCCCGGGCCAGGACCAGCCTTCACGTGATTGTTCACACGCACCGATACGCTCACTATGGATCCATAGTAGGTGCCAGCCTGTTCTAGGTCGCATAGGCGACTCGAACTTGTTGTGATGCGCTTATGCGCCAGCTTCACGTGATCGTAGTACATGAGCGTACCATTATTTATACACACAGCCTGTTCATGACAGAATATATCTGTATGAACTCGTGTGTCTGCCCTGCCTAAACGAGCATTTATCTTATAGTTGGTTTGTGACTTATCTTTGATTTTCACTGATGCCACGGATACTTTTATTTAATTTACAGGTTTTCAGTATAACTTTATTTTACGAACTTTTTGATAAAGTATTTTATGCCGAACGGTGGCTTTCTGCCCCTTTCGGACGGTAAGTACATTTCCGTACTTACCTTGATTTTCTACTTACTAGTATATTACGTTTTCAAGAACAGTTTTACGAAACTTAGTACGTTTTCTGTAACGGTTTTTCGACCAAGTACTTGATTTTACGGCGAGGGGTTAATATTTTCTAAAGGAAAGGTTTTCACAAAAATAACTATCTATGGCCCACTCACCCTTCTGTTTTTGCGCCCCTCCAGGTTTAGTGGCTGGAGCTGTCGACGTCGAGACCCGGTGGTATGAAGATGTTTAGAATTCCCTTTATTTGTAAATTTTCAGTATTTCATATTCGTACGATAACTGTTATTTATTTATTAATTCTTTACTCTGTGCAAATTTTGTATATCCTACTCATTAATCCTTTCAAATATTTCTTATTTCATCCAAATTGGCTTTCGTCACCCTACGTGGTGTCGACCAGCACATCCGACTTTTGGGTGTCCACGTGTACATCCGGGTCGGGATGTGTCACTTCATGTTACAAATTTTTGCATTATTAATTTATAGTCTTTTTATTGATCTGACTATCATATTAACTTTAATTTTGGGTTGTGCTATTCACACATTATTTTTTACTTTTTTCTCACCCCTTGTTAATTTGTGGCCTTAAATCTTTTTCAATTCATTTGATCAGGCTACCAAAATTAAAAATAATGTGTGAAAAGTAAAAAAAATGTGTGGATAACACAACCCTTAATCTTTTTGTTCATCTCATACTCTCAAGCACTTTAATTTTTTTTGTTTTACGCAATTGGGCCATCTTTTGTTTTCATGAAATCATATATGTTGGATTGTTTTAGGGTATTTCAAAATACAAAGTTGATTTTTTCTTCAAAATTATGGCTGTTAATATTATCACTTAGGCTGTGTTTGGCAGGGCATATTAGACACCGGATAGTACTATTTTAATACGAATTCGGTGTTTGGTGCATTATGTATAATTTTAGTACCCGTATTATTTTAATCCACCCCATCATTTTAATCCGACTCACACCTGGTTACATATCCCCCCCAAAACCTCTGTACAATTTTAGTCCGCATCTGCTCCAACTCCAACTCCAACCCGCGTTCGTGAAAATTGGTTCTTCGCTGCTCCAACTCCAGCCAGCCTCCAGGTATCTCTCTCTCTCTCTCCCTCTCCCTCCCTCCGTGGATATTGTTGTTCAACTCTCTCTCCCCCTCTCCCCCTCTCTCCCTCCCTGTTTATCATTCTTCCCTCTTTTTTTTCTTTTTTTTTCAATCAAATTCAGCTCTCTCTTTCTCTCTCTCTCCCCCCCCCCCCCCTTTCCCTCCCTGAATTTTTTTTCAATCAAATGTAGCTCTCTCGTTCTTCCCTATAATTTCGAGAAAATAGTCACCAATGTTGGATTGTTAATTGGTTGGTATCCATCACTACTAGTTTACTATTTCTACAATAGCCATATATATTATGGGACTTTCTTGCATATTATGGAGTATTTCGTACTCTGAGTATTTTAACTGTTAGATTTTTGTTTTAAAATATAAAAATCAAAATTCAACGGTTAAAAAATACTTCAGAGCACCCAATAATTTTTTATATATTATATATATTAATAGCTATAGTAGCCGTTTTGCTTGTGCGTTCATCAACATCTTAATTTTGATATCACTTATAAGTTAATTCCTTTGTAACTGGTAGTCATTATTTTGATGTGAATCATTGAACCTTATATCTCCATAATATATATAAACCATTCGACAAGGGTTGATCGTGGGTTTTTTAATTTTGCATTCTCCTCTTTGAACCACTCATTCATATATGAAGCTTCTCAGAAAAACTAACTCTCGAAGTCTCTCCTCTCTTGTCTATGGATCCTTCATTCTTCTATGTCATTCAACTGTTTTGTACCAATGGGAAAATTGAATTGTTCACCCGACTCAAGTATTGCGAGTGCACGCTTATAAAGGTCATAGGTTATTGTATCCTGGAGGATAGGCCGTCATGACCTTTTACACCAAGACATTGTTTCCGAAGGACGAAATTTACTCTTAAGGACAGTAAACTTACACGCCTCAACCTAAAATCTTGTTATATTCAAGCATCATTGGAAATCGATATATTCACTACAAAAGATAAGTATTTCATTGTTGTTACATTAGTTTTATCCATTTTTAATATTTCAATGTGAAAGAATATTATTAATATTTATCTTATATGATTTGTTGTAAGAGAAGTAGCATTTGTGTCGTTAAAATTTCCAACAATATAAGACAGCAATCCTTCGTTTGTTCGTGTAGCTAAAAATACTCATCTACTGACAAAAAAAAGGCTACTTATCAAATGTCGAGTAAAGAAGGTGTAACTTTTAAAAACAAAAAACGCTTCATTTTGTGGTTGCCAAAAACATTTTAAAACACTTTTGAGCCGTATGTGTAACAGCCCGTTCAAAAATTTATTTTATTTTATTCCCAAAGGTGGGAAATGACGTTTTTACCCCTGCTGACTTTTCGGCTGGGACTTTTGCGTCGTAACCGTACGACGCATCCACTTGTATATTTTCTTGACGTGCCTGCCGACACGACCAGACGCGGTGCCGTACGTCGCTCGGACTCCGAACGAATATTTACGGCGTTGAATTTGGCTGCCTCCCGTATTTCAAAATTTGAGCTGTTTGGGCCGGGGCCCATTTGGCAGCAGCTCGTGGCCAATCCCAGATTTCCTCGATTTGTCTGGGTTTTGCCTCGTGGCTTGAGCCTCCTCCCTTCTTTCTTCCTCTTGTTCTCGTTAACATCAAACCGTGGCCATTCTTGGCCAATTTTGCATCATCAATCCTCACCAAATCAAACCCAAGCTTGTTCAACCCTCACCACTTCGAGGCCTAACCTGTGTGTGGTGTCTCCGTGCCGAAACCCAAAGAAAATGGTGGAATTACTCAAGCCACCCCGTGCTTGAGTTTGGACCCTTTCCCAGCTTTTCTCCCAAAACGAACTCCAAATCACTTCAAACGAATCACCACCGTGTTCCCGGATGTCCATTCTACCCCGCTCGAGCCTTGATGGTGGTGGTTGGCCGAGAATTGGAGGAGACCGTGGACGCTTTTTGCACCGTGGCTTCTTCCTCAATTTCAGGCCACTTCTGGCCAGTTTTTGGTCCCCAAAATGGTACAATTTTGTTCCCCCATCTCTAGCTTCATTTTGGTACTTGAATCGTCCAACTTGGACTTAAAACGAAGAAGTTATGAAGCTTAAAATTTCCGCCGCCATTTTTCCCGTGATTCCGCGACGGCGATGGCGGACAAGTGCGCGCCGGCGACCGGAATCCTGGCAGGAGCGACGGCGCTGACGCCATCGGACCGGGCTGGACCGGCATGCCGACGTCGCCAGACTGATTTGCCGACGCATGACGTCACCGCCTGACCGGCTTGAGCCGAGCCGCGTTGACCGGCTCAGCGGCTCCGTTGACCAGCTCGCGCGTGAGCCGCGCGTGGAGCTGCGCGTGGAGCCATAGGCTCCGCACCTTCCAGCCGCGCGTGAGGGCGCGTGGGAGGTCCTTTTTCCGATCTGTTTTCACGTGTCGACTCGTGACGACGTGTACTACCTCGGGGTAGTATGCATGTTAATTTTTGAGGTGTTTTGGACCTCCAAATTACAAAAGCAAGGGATAGGTGTAATTAATTCGTTAATTCATTACCTTTTTGAGTTAATCATTGTACCGGTGATTTCTCATATAGGTGGGGCCTATCCAGAGGACTACCGGGGCTACCCAGGACGGGGTACTTCGACCCGGCTACGTACAGGTGAGTGAGTGGGTCTTTCTTTGATAAAGTATATATATAGGTATGGCTTTTTAAACGCTTTCTTAAATTGTTAGCGTAGATGCATATTCATTACGTGTGTTGGAGGTAGAACACACGTATTTTACTGCCATGCATGTTTTCATACTGTTGCTCATCAGTAGATGTATACACCCCAGGTATTAGTACTCAGTCTTGTGGCCAGGACTAGCCTTGACGTTTGGAGTAGTCACTATCAGTACCGTTACGCACCCTTGGATCCATTGTAGGTACTAGCCTGTCTTAGGTTGCACTAGGCAACTCGGACTTGTGTGACTGCACTTTGTGCACCAGCGCTTAGCGTTAGACTCGCGTCATTGTAGTACTCAGCGTATTACTTTTATACCTAGCTTGTTCCTCGTGGTTTAGCCACTTGGGCATGTGTGTTTACATATGGGTGAGCAAATGTCAGTAAATTATTATCGGGGTGTACCCGAACGTTTTAAATGATAGTATTTTGAGGTTCATGCCTACGGGCATGACGTATTTTCTCAATTATACTTGTTTTCAAACGAGGGGTTACTAAACTTTTGAAAACAACGGTTTTATCAAACTTTGCTTTTTGACCCACTCACCGTTTTATGTTTTGCGCCCCTCCAGGTTAGTTGGCTGGGAGCTTGCGACGTCGAAGGCGTGGTGGTATGACAATGTAGGGATTTTTTTTTTATACGTTGTATATCTTTGTACCCCTTACTCTACTCACGTTGTGTATTTTTTTTTATTTCTTCCGCACTCTGACCTTTTATTCAATTAAATTTTCATTATTCTTTATTTCATCCTTCAACTTTCTTTTTGGCTTTCGTCACGCTAACGCGTGTCGGCCATCACCTCTCGACACCTGGCTCGTCCGGGATCGGGATGTGTCAGATTGGTATCAGAGCGTGGTTTTTCGTAACCTAGGCTCTTCTTTCCGTACTCCGTACTTGTCTGTGGTATCAGACTTCGAATTTCGTGAATTCTTGTTCTTGATTCTTACTCTTGGAATCGAGAATTTTCCGAACTTTACACTTTTGGTGTATTGTTTTCCTTGGGTTAATTCTAAGTTCTTCTTAGTGTCATACCACCTCGACGTCATGTTTTACGCAGTTTCGGGCAGTTTTCCCGATTTCGACAGTTTTGTCGTTACTTTTCGGTACGCATAGAATTTTTCGTACTTTTCTCGTGCGACCATAAGCTTGGTTGACGAGGAACTTGGGTGTTTCGTGTGACGTTCGACGTTTTCTTTGTTAACTTCCGATAGAATCGCACTGAATTGGGAAACTGATTCAGTTGTCGTATTTCAAAGTGAGGTGTCAGTTTGACACAACGGATGATCTTTCATCAAGTACTTTCCCCTTGGGACAACGCTAGGCGTTGACGTTGGCGGAACCTGTTGACTAATTTTCGTGTTCAACAAGTTCCAGTGGACTAAATTCGTGAGACCTAGTTTCACAAATTCCTTCGCACTGCTAGTGTTTTACACTGTAACCAACGACTTTAACCTTCGGGTAACGCGTATTTTTTTTGGCGTTGCTTATTTGGACGCATTTTCTACTCCTTGTAGTTGTTTTGACCATCGCTGAGTACGTCAGCGGATGTTCAAATTGTTAGCAGTGAAGGCTTGGAGACGGATTTTCCTCTAAATTGTTTCAACCACTTTCCATTTTCCTTCGGAATTGGAAAAGTATCACCGTGAAATTCTTGTTTCTTACTTTCCGCACGTGGCGACTGCAATGACCTTTTCGATGATCGTAAACCGAACCTGTTGGTCGACTTTTCTCGAACAATTCGTGACTACTATTTTTTTCGGTAGTTTTGGACAACGTCCATCTTCGTGGTGTTGTTAATTGTGTGGAGTCTTTACGACTGTTCTGTTTGTCGTGACTCAACTTTCTTCGAACGTTGAAGAACTTTTTCTGTACTTCTGGAGTCGACATTTCCTTTCCACTCATGACTTTTGTCATTCAAATCGATCATTTTCCCACTTGTGCAGGTGCGGCTATCTTGACTAATCGCTTTGGCGACGGTATGGATTGCACATCCTCGAGTGACGGTGATTGACAATAACTTCGGTTTTGACTCTAATTGCGGCGTATCCACTGTCTGAGTACAGTTTGACTTTTTATCGAATCTTCGTATTCGAACGCCGACGAGGACTTTTCACCGTGACTAGTTCACTTGGCTAATCAAGTTGCCATCTTTGTCTCTCTCTGGTAAACCAAAATCTACTCTAGGCACCCGAGCTCTCTTTCTGCTCTCTCTGAGCCATTCCTTTGGCTATGGGAGATCACTGGCCTTACCACCATCTTTGCCGATCTCAATTTGCTGACCCTGGACTACTCGTTCCCAGGTGACCTTTGAAACCTAGTTTCAAAATTTTTCCGGCGAGGTTCGATTTCGAACTTCGGCCATTTCTTGGTGAAACCAACTCTTAAGTACCTTAATCTTTTCACCAGTTAATTCCTGGAAGCCCCAGGAACTTCGCTCGGCCATTTCTTGGTGGCGTTTGGCTGAGAAACACCAAAACCCGAATCGGCAGTTTGCACCCAGTAGTTGGGTATCGGGCAGTTATTCTTTCGGTCTCCGAAAGAATCTGTCTTTCAACGTGGAAGTTCAGCTCTGAATTATCCAGTAGTGGATCAACTTCATCTTAAACGTGGTGAGTGATTCACTAGTGGATTCCGTTTCCGTTTACTGGGTAACTCCACCCAGTCTTTCTCCCAGTTCTGTCATCGTTGCGACACTTGTCATTTTGGATGAGTGTACGCAAGAAACTCAAGTGTGCCATAGCTGTGGACGATTGGGACACAGAGCTAACCAGTGTCCGCAGTACCGGCAAGAAAACCTACCTTTGGTCTGTTTCGATCCAATAAGTTGGACGAACAGTTTTCTATCGGTAACCTACTTTCGGTGGAGACGTACATTGCCAAGGCAATGTCATTCCATACTCTGGAACCTTTCTCCCCTACCTTGGTTACGCTACTCTGTATCCTGATGGTGCCTGGCTGTTCCAGTGTGGAGCGATGTGGCTCATTGGCGAGTTGTACTTTCGACCTGTAGGATACACTGAATGATTCCGATCTTGTTTCGGAAACGTTAAACTTTCTTTGGGCTTATTACTTGTGATCCAAACGGATCCAAGTATTACCTACTCATCTATTTCGCTCTTGTTTACTTGAACTACTCGACCACATTGTACTCCTTCCGGGTACAATATGGAATCCCTATGCCGTAAGGCAAAGTTTGTCTTGTTCCGTGGATTTGTCGGTGATACTCCGTTATCATCGCTAATCAAGTTTGCTTGCCAATCTCACTCCCCTGGATGTCGTGGTTTTCGACGTGATCCTAGGAATGAATTGTTACCCCAATTTTGTGCCAGTGTGGATTGTTGGCGGAGGTTGACCACCTTCTTGCCACCTGGCATAACGTCTGTGACGTTTACCGGTGAGCACCGGAAAAAATCGACTTGTAGGCTGACTTTCAGCTACGAGTGCTGCGAAACTGTTGAGTTCTGGTTGTGGTGGTTATACCACACGTGTTGGTGTTGGAATTTGGAATTTCTCTTTGTGTTGACGAAGTACCGTTTGTCAACAAAATTTATTGGGATCCTTCCTTATGATCTACCTGGATTATCGCCTGATCGAGAAGTGGTTTTCACCATCGATCTCTCCAGGTATTGAACGTATCTCTCTTTTCCTTACCTGTTATCTTTTGACTCCACGTGAGTGGTGGGAGTTGAAGATTTACAATTTCAGGCACTTTTGCCAAGGAATTCTTTCTGCCTTGCACTTCACCTTGTGGAGCTCAAGTCTTGTTTGTTCATTTGAAGTTACGGTATTTTAAGGCTCTGCATCGATTATAGGCAATTGAATCGGGCAACGATTAAAACCGTTATCCCCTGCCTAGAATCGATGATCTCTTTGACCAGCTCCGAAGTGCACTTGTTTTCTTTTAAGATCGATCTGTGGACTGATTTCTGTCAGCTATAGATCAAGAACTTCGTCGTTACTTGACCACTTTCTGGACTCGTTACGAACCTTACGAGTTTTCTTGTCATACCTTTCGGAATGACAATCGCCCCAGTAACTTTCATGAACTTGATGACTCGAGTACTTCGCCCGTATCTCGACAAGTTCGTGATAGTCTTCTTGGTTGACTTTTGGCTTATTCCAATTCTGGGGCCGATCATGCAAAAGTACTTGTGCATGATTTCTTTGAAGTTAAAGAACTTTTCAACTTTTGCCGGTTCTGGCCTAATCATGTGTCTTTCTTGGGACATGTAATTCCTGCGGTTTGTTCTCTTGTCGATCCCCAGATGGTTACTATGTCGAGGATCTGGGAGCGACCGCAGAAGTGTTACAACATTCAAACTTTCTTGGCTTGCTCGGTCTTTACCGACGTTTCGTGAAGGATTTCTCTTCTGTTGCTCTGCCTCTCACGAAACTTGCCAGGAAGAACGTTAACCTTCGTGTAGAGCGACGACCACGAGCAAATCTTCCGACTGCTCAAGTTTGGTCTTACTCTTGCTCTTGTATTAGCACTTTCCAACGACGGCGGTACCTTGTGTTCTACAGTGATGCATCACTGAGCGGGTTGGTCTGTGTGCTAATACAGCATGGATGGATAATCGCTCATGCCTTCAGGCGACTGAAACCGCATGAGATGAATTATCATACCCATGATTCGAAGCTCGGTTCCAGTATCCTTGCTCCGAGTTTCTGGCGACATTTTCTCTTTGGTGAGACGTGTTAACCGTTCACTGACCACCACAGTTTGAGACGTCTCTTCTCTTTTCTTTTCGGGAGACCTCAATCTCAGTCAAAGGAGTTGGATGTAGCTGATGGATGACTACGATTGCACTATCGATTACAACTCCCGGTCGTGCAAATGTAGTAGCAGGTAAACTCTATCAGAAGTCCTTCGGACGACTGATCACTCCTCCGGCTAATCGTATCCCTCTTTTGTTTAAACTTCGAAGCACTGGTGTCACCTTGAGTCGTGGTGACGTCAGAGCACTGTTTGTCAGCTTTCGGTTATGACAATTGCCTTCTTCTCCTGCATCCTTTTCGGGGGAGCGGCCTCGGGAGGATGTATCGTGAA
>JAEHOF010000388.1:0-12216 GCA_018257905.1 Gillenia trifoliata | reverse complement strand
TTATCTACAACACTCCCCCTTGAGTGTGCAAATACTCAAGTAGATATCGCATCAGATCTTCAAGATGATAGTTGATGAAGTCGTCTCGTAGGCACAGTAGAGAACACTCGAGTCTCATATAGGGAACTTGCATATAAAAAGAATAAAAACTCTCACAAAACCTGGCTATGGTAAAACCCAAGACGGGACAAAACCCATAGTCTAGGAGAAAAGTGAGTTAATGCAATGTCGATACTTAACATCTTCAAGACGTAAGTAGTAAGAAAACACACAAGGGTATGACCAGCCCAGAATGGGTGCCTCGTTAAAACCTAGTCAGGCAACAAAAGCCCAATGGGAAAAATGATCCTGATCGTAGGGAAAAAGAGTACATTAAGGTCAAGCGAGTATACTTCAGGATACTCCCCCTGAGTTCGACGAAACTCCCCCTGAGAACTACAAGCGTAGCAAATGAGAAAATTTGCACATACCAAATCCTCGAACAAGCTTCTTCGACAATGACTTCATGAAGAGGTCGGCAAGGTTGTCTTCAGATCAGATATGCTTGACTTCAATCTTCTGATGCTCATGCTGATGTAATGTAGACGCAATATGCTTGGTGTTGACTTCTTGGATGTATCATGGTCTGGTCGATACATGCGGCGTTGTCTTCATAGATCGTCGTTGGGACTCAACGAATGATGAAGAATTACAGGTGCTTCGAATATGCTCCCATGTACACGTGTGGCTTCGTGTATGGCGATGAGCTCGAAGACGTCGCAACTAAGGTCTATTTGGTTGACCTCCAAGATATTGCGGTGTTCCTAACGGTAAAGACATAATCCGTTTGGAAACGTGCCTTGTGCGGAACAGACGGATAGTCTGTGTCAGCGTATCCCACAAGGTAAGCATCATTCTGATAACCAAGGGGTTGTGGTTAATTCTGAGATGCGCAGGGATAGAATTAGCCCAAATCCGTAGTAACGGAAAAACGTCTTTAACACCTATTTGGTGGTAGCGTGTAGGCGCATTGTTGTATCTTACCAAAAGATCAACAACGAATGAGATGTCATGCATAATGCAATGAGCTAAGTACAATAAAGCGCTAATTGAACTTAGATATAGAACTTCAAGTTCCACAACCTTTTCAAGGATCTCATTTGCATCTAGCGTATGAATGTTCATGGGTGTACTCAAAAGCAACACCTTCTGGGTGTAGTTCGATTGGTGGACCAGAATACCATCTGAACTTTGCTCGAAACTTCGGGTCGAGACATAAACGAGTTTTCCCAAGATCTTTCATCTCAAATTCCGACTTCAGGTGCAAGGCAGTTTTCTCAAGCTCTTCTAGAGTCTAAGTGAGATTTATGTCATCGACATAGACTGCAACTCTAGCAAATTCGGTTTTGTACACGCAGGGGCATAATTTATTCATATATCCCTAACTGATCAAATATTCACTTAGACGGGTATACCACATCCGCTCGGATTGTTCCAATCCGTAAAGTGAAATGCCTCAATTCAATAGAGAGGGTGTTCTGTGGTTTAGAACTATTTGAATCAGTCAATAAGTTCTTCGGGAACTTTCACATATATTTCCGTATCAAGATCCCTATAGATACGTTACAACCACGTACATAAGCTGCATATTCAGTTTTTCGGAAACTACCAAACTGATAAGGTAGCGGAACGTTATAACATCCATTACGAGAGAATAAGTCTCCTCGTAATCAATCTCAAGGCGTTTGAGAGAAACCTTGCGCCACAAGGCGTGCTTCGTATTGCACTATTTCATTCTTCTCATTTCGATTCCTTACGAAAACCCACTTGTAGCAAACGGGCTTCACATGTGGAAGTGTAGGGACTACAGGCCCAAAACACGTTTCGCAAGTGAATCAAGTTCGACTTAGATTGTTTGTTTCCAGTTTGACCAATCAGTTCTACGTCGACATTCATCAACGGAACGCAGTTCGATATCGTCGCTTTTCACTATTTCGGGTAGCTACCATATACGTGAATATCATCGATGATAATCTCATTCTAATTCCATTAACTCATCCATGCATGCATAATGGACCAAAACTACAGGTCTCGGGATAATCCGGATTAATTTCATGAGGTGGAATGGTTGAGATAGCGAACGAGGAAGGGATTCATTTTGTGCCATACTTCTCCACTTCTAGGGAGGTGAATCCTTCGAACCGAATGATCTGTCGCGCTTCAGGCCGAGAACAGATTGATTGGCTAGCCGTCGGCGTACCAGGCCGTCCAACAGGGGCGGCCAAACCGTCCTTCAGGGGTGGCACACCCTTCGGGGATGTTGACTCGACGTCCGTTAGGTACGTCTATCCTTGCAGGCATGTTTGCAGCTGGTATATGTGATCTCGTCACTTAATCTAGATCAGAGAAAGCGTCTGGAGCAATACTCTGAAATCTGGAATATAGGGATCAAGATGAGACATAGTGGGACGTCCACGATAATTCGCGCCGTTCTTCAGGAACGTTGACGTTCTTATCTCCCCCTAACGGCGGGAAGACTGTCTCATCGAAGTGACAATCCGCAAAATGGTGGTAAAGAGATCGCGTGCAAGGGCTCTAAAGAGCTAATTCGAAGGAGAATCACAATCGACAAAGATTCACATCCTTCTTTGAGGACCCATATTGGTACATTGCGGCGGCGCAATATGGCAGAAGGTGCATACCCAAAAATGCGTAAATACGAAACATCAGGTTCGTACCCAGTAACCAATTGTAACGCTATAAAGTATCGGGTAGCAATGGGCCTCAGGCGGACCAACATGGCTGCATACAAGATTGCATACCTGGCCCGGCTCCGAAAGCTTGATTGCGTTCACCCAAGGTCAGGCGATCAGTGATGTCGCGGCTTTATGATAAGCCTGCTGGCTGTTTTAAGTTGAACATGGGAATTCAATGTTCAATTTCAAGTAAAAAAACATCGCAATACTTATCGAATACTATTCAATATAAACTCTCCGGCGATATCAATCTTCACAGACTTTAGCAGGATAATTAAGGTGTGAGCCATAAGTAAAATTGGCCAGAGTTTGTAGCCAGCCTGTATGTGGACAAACATGTGACCATTGTGTCGACATATCGGCAGAAACCATATTTACATGGTCCACGCATTTTTGGTTGGAAGAGTCCACAGTATTGCCCGATCCCTTGTGAAAGAGGGTTATGTAGTAACTTTACTGAGGATGATGTAAATCAATTTTCCCCAACGAGCAAACGGCAAAGAATTGTGCTTGTGACATAAAATCTTCGCCAGAGTAAGGTGATGCATTGTGTAACACATTGCATCGTGTTTTGACCCTGAATGTTCCGAAATGGTCGTGCCAAAGCAAGTAAAGGCGCTGAATCACCGGCTTCAAGCCAGCCTATATGTGGCATGTCTCGGTTGGAGGTAGCCCATTGGCCCCAAAACATAGCTTCAGGCTTCATATTTTGGAAGGTGATGCAAAGGTACGTCACTCTATTTTCTACAGTGGTTTTATGATGATCGTGTTCGCTCCAGATATCCTTATAACTCAATGACGTTCTTCCGGGCAGAATATAAAGGCCTTAATAGTAATTCCAGTACCATTAATGCAACGAGGTGCAGTGTCATTGCCCTTAATCAGAGTTGAAGTAGACCTGAATTCGTTGCTGAAGAGGGTGATTTAGAGTATGAAGATAGTGTGCATAGTCGCACGTTCATCCGGAACAACTAACTTCCCCACATTTATACCTTATCACATATTAATTGAATTAGGTCACACATGTATAAACATGATTCCCAGTGCTCATATTCGAGGACAATATCATAATAATATCCAACAAATTTAAAAGCAAATACCAAAACAATCATCAAACAAAAAAGGAAAAATTGTTCAAAACTTAAACCAAAGGAAGTAGGGGTTTTATACCACGGGGCCTTCCATGTCAAAATTTTGCTTTTCCATATGTGTATTGGGTGAAACAAGAAATTAGTCTCACAAATTGATTACAGGAATGGTACTCCTCAACAACATTGGTAGGGCACAAATAAGTGCATAGCCAATGATCTATTCCATCAAAATGCGATAAGATTTTGCACGATTTGAGGTTCGAATCTTGTCCTTATTCTTGAAGTTTTGGGTCTTGATTTGCCAGGGATCACGTGTTTGGTCGTGATGCCGCAGCAGTTGACCCTGATTCTACTGCCATTATTCAGTACTCTCAGCCGAAAAGGAAGAGTAGATTAGTAGGCCTCTGCTTGAAGCCCGAGCCTTTAAGTTAAATTACACTCTAGCCGAAACAGAGCAAGACCGGTACATCATGGTCACTGGGGTGCCGCTTTCTGCTGTTGTGCTTTCAGTGAGCAATGTGGTAGTATCAAGATCCGAGAATTTAGTAAACCTCGTCTCTTTTACAGTGCTGCCAGGAGCATTTTGGGGTATGGAAGGGCAGAAAATCTTCTCTAGTCAAAAAATTCAATCGGATTCTATAAACTTCAAATTTGTACCTAATGCCGGATGGAGTTCAATCATGCCTTATGTCAGGGCAAAGATATGTCTTGCCGGGCAAGGTATGTCTTGCTTTGACAAAGTATGTCTTGCTTCGGGCAAGGTGTGTCTTGCTTCAGAGCAAAGTGGTAATGCTTACTTCAGGCAAGATCATCTTTGCATGAAGATGAAACGATCCGTAGAGTGAGTCAAAGAATATGGAATCCTCATCATTGAAGGTACTTCCATTACAATGCTTCGAGCATAATTCTTCGGACGAAGATCATGACGGAGAGCTTATATAGCTCTATCACGTCATTGTTGGCTTCAATGTTCTCAACTTCTACATTAGTCAGAAGTGGAGCTTCACAATTTTGTGCCCACATAAAAATGATTCTACTAGAAACTTCCATGTTAGTGAAATTGAACATTGCAGTTCAAATCCACTGGATGGAGAACAAAAATTGTGGTTGGTGCTTATGGAAATAAAATCTCATAATCATAAAAGTTAGAACATTCGGGTTCTAAGACATGGTTTGGTTCAAATTTTCATGAAAATACGGGTTTCATGGGTATTTTAATTTTAAAACTTCAGGTTTTTCATAGCGCCTTCGAATCTTCGGGTTAATTTGTAAATTCAAGTTCACTATATATACCTGCAAGCAAACATAATATATATAGAACAAAAATAAAATTTAACATATATTGTGAATGGGTAGTGAAATATGGTTTACGGGACCTTCAGGGGTTTGCAAATATGACCCAAATAATTTTTTGGTGGGTCATGGTTGGGCTACCCAGGCCCAACCAGCAGAGGCTGGACTGCTGGCCAGCAAAAAATGAAGAATTTTGGACCAAACAGGCCCGGCAGGGGCTGGGGTCCAGCCCACAGGCTGGGGTGAAGAGGAAGAAGTCAGCAGCTGGGCTGTGAATCTGGGCTGCAGGCCCTTAGAACAGAGGCCCATCAAGAGGCCAAAGAAAGCAGCACGGGTTGCTGGTGTCTCAAGCCCAGGCTGAAGGAAAAAGGTGGGCGAGAAGGGAAAGAGCCCAGCGGCTGGCTGGGAAAAAGAAAAGCAGCAGGCTGGCCCATGCGAGACCAGGCCTGGGCGAACCGAGAAGCTAAAGCCCAACGAGGTGGCGCATGGCTCGGCTCGGGGGTGAGGAGCTCCACAGCTCGCTCCGGCTCGGCTTCTGGCCGGCTCGGCTCCGGTGGAGTTTTTTTTTCTTTATTTTCAAAAAAAAACGAAAATTTTTTCATTAAAAATTTCCAGTTTTTTCAGAAAAACGAAATTTTATGTTTTTGTAGAAAGCGAAAAATAAGAAAAAGCCTGTGATTTCCTTCTCGTTCACACGATCATCGAATTCACTTAATATATTTCAGATATATTAAATGTCGTGCTAACACAATATTTGCAGAGAAGATCAATAATTCGTTAAGAAACGCAGAAAATTGGGTTATGCACATCATGGTGAAGAGTTCATGCAATCGGTCACGACAAAATGCCGACAATCGAGACCGTGTTTTAGAAGAAACCTGGATTGCTGATGATGATAGTTGAACAATTTGTTTGCAGGATTGCCTTCAACTCCAAATTTCCATCGTCAATGCGTTGAATCGTTCAAAATAACAGGAGAAAAATTGAATCAATAGCAATATATTAATTCAATAAAATAAATAAATCAAAGTAAAAACTATTGAAATTAATACTCCCCATGATTGAAAACGGCCCAAAACTCCGGTATAATTCTCTTGGAGCACAGCGGAAAAGAGCTTGCTGATAACGTGTTGTGGACAGTTTTTAGTGAAGGGTGCGGCAAAGAAATAGAGAGAATTTGGTGAAGCTGTAGTGTATGTGGAATATATAGTTCATATATTCCACACATACCAGATACTATTTATTTATAGTAATACAAGTACAAGTACAATAGGATACTAATCCTTTACAGAACGGAATAGCCTAATTCATATCTACCTAGGATCTACACAATCACATTTAACACATGTTATAAATTATCTACAACGCTAAATTATCAGCAATTGTTTCTTCATAAATTATCAACCTACTCTTTCTTCACATAAATTACCATTATTTTCTCAAACTAAAACAACTGTCATACAATTTTCTATTATATACTTTTAAAAAAATATATTTAAATAATTATATTACTTTTAAGAATTATATTATACTTTATCTTAAGTAGATTATTATGAAAAAAATTGTTGACGGTAATCTGAAAAAGAAGCAATTGCCTGTAACTTATGAACCAAATTTCAACAGTACAATGTGTCATCGCATCCAAAATTTGATATGATTATGCTACTGCCACTGCTTTTGACCTTATGATTTAAAGAAAGTTCATTAGGTGCTTTTGAAGAAAAAATTGTGACACATTTTTATTAGTTTCTATATTTTCTTGTGTTATTAAAATGGAATAGAATTACTCTACATGTGTGGAGAAATTTTTGGAATAAGAGAGGCCGGATCACGTGTCCCACTTGACCCACTCACAAAAACCGCCACCCCCACCTCTCTAATTTGTGAAGGCCCACCATTGCTCAAATTTTAATCACCCTACTTTATAGGGCTTTGTAACTTTCAAAAATTCTTGGATTCTCAATTGTGGTTCGAATTTTTTAACCGTTAGATTTTAATTTTTATATTTTAAAACAAAAATCTAACGATTAAAAAATTCGGAGTACCCGTACCCGCAAGAAAGACTATTGTAACCTCTCCTACATGTCGGCCAAGCACCATAAACTTTTTTCCACCACACATAAAATCTACAAAGTCCCATTGCATTCTGTTAGGCACTCCCATCAATTTTGGACTTCGTACGAAACTGTAGAGTGATTAAATATATTTTTAAAGATGATGGTTCATATACGTGTTAACTGCACAGAGGGTTAAAGATGATATTTCATTCCATTAAAAAAGAAGATGATATTTGATATACATGTTTATTGGCAAAGAGTTCTGATAATGATTTGGTACGTACAAATTTTAGATTATATTTCGTTTAGTTTTTAGTTTACTTGACTAGATGGGAAATTAACAATAAACGAATCAAACTTTTGGGCGAGCAATGGTGGTGGCCGGTAGGATATGTAATAGGGTAGAAGATGTAGCCGCAAAGGAGTATACGAAGAAAGGGCTGTTCACACTGTCACGTTGAATATCTTGCCTTCTCATATGTCAATAAACGTTGTTGATTTGTTGCTTTTTAACCAAATCTTCTACCTAATAGATACGCAAATCATATCTGTATTTTACCATTAGCATAGTAAACGTCCCTCATTACGTCACTAGTCTTCAATTTGGTATGGAAAACTATGTTCCCATTTTATAATTGATCCCTAGTTTTTGCTTTTTGGATATATCGCCATATGACTCATGGTTTTTGCATGTGATCATTCGTTTTTAATATCATATCAAAGATCGCGTGTACAAGACACAAATCTTAATATAACTATAAAAACAACTCCAAAGAACTAAGCTATAAAGAGGACAAGATCTGCACAAACAACTAAAAAACACATAATACCAAAATTTAGCATAACTCATATATGAGCTCACATAGCCCAAAACAACCAAAATTCTATATGAATCTATAACCCTAAATCATTATTATAACAAACCACTAGATTCGTGGTTTTTGTACCTGATTAAAAGTGGGAGATAAATCTAGCTAGAAACACAACCAACAAGCACTTATTTAAATTTTCATTAAATTGATGACATAGTGAGCATGAAATTCGTGACTGAGTTGATATGTAAGCCACATTTGTAACATACAACCTATAAAACTTATCAATTTAATAGATAATTAGACATTCAAATATACAAAAGGTGTAAATTGATACAATTTCAAAACCTTAGGGGGCAATGTGAGAAAATTAAAACCGCATGACCCAATTTAAAAATTACCTCAAACTTTTAGAGTATAAAATGTAGTTAGCCCAAATAAAAATAACCTCCTCCAACTAGAAAGGACAAATATGAAAGTCAATATGTATCACTGTTAAATTTATAAGCAGATTGGCATCCTATTACGATGGACTCATGTATGTATCCAAGGCTAGCTCGGATGGGCTATAGCCCAACCGAGATTTCGAGAAAAATAGAAGAACCTAGGTAGCGGTCAGTGATGGGATATATGACTGCTTCAGATTTGCAGATGCTTCCTCGTGAGGAAGATGAAGAAGTGGGAGATAAACTTTTGTTTTAAACTTGTATCCAAACGGGGTTGTTTAATAACTTGGGTCTCCCTTTAGTGAAACGAGCATTTCATTGTTTTCTTTATTTCATTTTTGAGTTAACTATATTTTACACCATCAAGGTTTGAAGTGATTTTTAAAATGGGTCACGAGGTATCAATTTTTTCACATTGTCCCCTAAGGTTTTGAAATTGTATCAATTTACAATTTCAAATATATAATTAGACATTCAAAATGTATCAATTTGCTTTCATTTAATAGATAATTAGACATTCAAATATACAAAAGATGTAAATTGATGCAATTTCAAAATCTTAGGAGGCAACTTGAGAAAACTGAAACCTCATGGCCTAATTTAAAAATCACCTCAAATCTTGAGGATATAAAATGTAGTTAGCCTTTATTTTTTTTCTATGATTTTGTTATGGTTGACTCTCCCTCTCTCCTTTTCTTTTTTGTTCAGTATAATTGTGTATATATCAGTGTGGCTCCATGAAATTTCAAGTTGAATTATTGTTTCATTTCAGATTTCAATTTCTTGGCTAGTCTATTGTTGTAAACTTATAATTGTATTGGCTCCGCATCTTATAATTTTTAAAAATATGTTGTAATTGAAAGATTTGGCTATAATACTTACATATATTTAATACAATTACCATCTCAATGTTGTGATAGGGAATGTGTGATTGATTGAGTAGAAATAAATTAATACTATAAGTGTTTCACAAGTTCTATACAATTTATAAAGGGTTATAAAAATAAAGGCGACTATGCCAAAATTTTGAGAGAAATTTTAACTTATGGAAATTCCCCTAACAGTTTAGCCCACCTCATTTCTAAATCCTGGATCCTTCCGTGTATGTATCAATCGTACAAAGCTATAAAATTCCCTGTGAAATTACTAGGCTTGACCTCCCTTGTTGCATCGAGAACTAGGGACGATGCCAAGATTGAAAAATGGAGTGCGATGGATCTTAACACAATTTTTTTTCCTTAATAAAATATATAATATTTTAGCAGTTGTGCCAATTTTTTCTCAAAATATATGTTCTGTAAGGAAGAAGTGTTCAATACTATTAATTAGGAAACGAATTTTAATCACAAATGGATGTTTCAAACTTATTAATTTCATCACAAATGGTTTTTGCATCCAACTTTGTTAAACAGTAAGTCCAATAGTGTGTTGACGTGGAACCGTATGTGGCGTATAGAGCAAATTATGTGATACCACATGGACTTTTTTTTATATTAAAATTGTTTAAAACTTTTAAACAATAAAAAACTAAAGGCATTGGCCAATTTTCTCCTTGAACTTGTAGGGGTTGGCCGATTTCCCCCATGAACTTTAATTTTAGCCAATTACTCTTTTGAACTTTTATAATTAGTCAATGTTCCCCATGCTATTAAGTTTTTGAATTTCCTATCTTACATTCCTTTAACTGTTAGTAGTATGCTCTTAAAGCCACTCATAGCTTTTTTGAATACTTGTAATGTTAAACTCTTATATTGTTTAACTGAAGGGCAAATATTGTTCTTATTCACCTTTTAATGTATTAAGTGTATATTCAATAATGGAATCCAATGAATGTATTAAACTTGAGAGATAAGTGATCTAAGTGTGATAGATCATTGAGACATTTCTCTTACATTCATAGCCATAAGATTATCAATTGGGCATTGACAATCCGCTAACGCTAGTATGTGTTATGATTACTCAAGTGGGAGTATGACTTGTCTCAAGCAGTATTCTAAAAATTAGCCTAAGCGCTGGGCGGTGGAGGAACGATGTGATTTAGGCAAAAATAGGGAGGAAAATCAGGTAGGAGCTAGGCAGGCTACGCATTTTCATGTTTTTAAATTAAGTTAATTTTTTTTGTTCTTTTTAGATTTTAATCTTTAATTTTCTTCATGCTGCAATTGAATGGTGTTGAATTCTAGATACACGATCTCACTTACATATATTGATTCATTGATTAATATGTGATGAAAGATTATGCGAATTTTAGACTATGAATTATTGAATTTTATTTTCATATTTGGTTTTTGGTTTTTCTTAGTTTTGATGCATTAGTTTGTGATGATGTCAATGTCATGAAATAAGTTGCTGCATTAGTCTGAGACTTTGAGTTGATTGTAGTGTTTTACAAATTTATGTATTCTTCTATTTTGCATTTTATCTCTCCCAAATTCCCAATACAAATATAGTTTTTTGTTTTTTTAAAGTGTAAATAGGCAATTATTTATATGATATATAATAAATTTACTTAAATCTGCCTGGTCCGCCTAGGCCCGGCCTAGGCTCCTAGGCTCTAGGCCTCTGTCCGCCGCATGACTAGCGCCTAGCCCTTTTTAGAACCTTGATCTTAAGTCATTAGTATGTGAGGTACTAAGGCAATGTCACGCCCCGGACCGGGGTCGGCGGAAAAACTAATAAATAAATATAACCCCGCGCCCGGCGCGCAAGCTAAAAAGAAAATAAATAAATAAATAAATAAAGAGAAACCGAAATGGGACGGAAAATAAATTCCTCTTTTATACATAACCAAGAATTCTTTACAAGACTAAAGTAAAGAAATAACAACTTCTAGCCTCACATTTAATCCAATCTCATCCCACCTACCCTTTTGATTGTTTAATTCATAAACCTGCATAAAACAATATAGGGATGAGCTTTACAGCTCAGTAGGGACATAACCTTACAACAGCAAATTGATCAAATTAAATTAAGTGTCATGGAATCATACAACAAGTATCAAATCATTATCGATAGCAATGCAGAGTGCCATGCAGATTCTTTGTCTATACCCGTTAATCCGTATAACTAAACACCCAGACCTCGTACGTCCCATTCCGTACTTATACCACTTGGTCCCGAGCACTTAATTATACGAATTAACCCCCGTAACTCAATCATCCCAATTTCCCCTTTTGTTAGTCGTCTTGCCAAAACTCTTCGTCGCCAATCCCGAATTATCCTAAAAGAAACTGTGCACTGTGGGCTCGCCTGAGACTTGGTACCTACTAAGAATTTGGCTCAACTACACAAAAGATCATATCCACTACCCTCATTTCCACAATTCCTTTCTCAACACCGAAGCTTCAACCACTTCACACATCATGAATGATTTACAAATAGTTTCATTTCATCACGCATGTACCACAAATATTATCAACGAATAACATTCCAAACGGTATAACACAATCATCAATAACAATTAAACATCCAAGTAATCCAATGATGTACACATATCCAAGTAACACCCAACAAGATTATAATCAACCAATGAGATCAAATAATAGAGCACTTCACGAAATTTAATAAAATCAATCTCCATAAAGGTTTGCCGTATATCTCCTACCTGGATTTCAAAGCATTGCTCCGACTCTCTATTACAAGAGTCCACCATCGTGATCAATTCCTATTCCACAAGCATAAGCAAGTCACTAAATTGCACAACTACAACTGTAATCCTGCTTAACTAATTACTTATGACTACTAATTCAATACAAATAGATTCAAAATATATATAAATACAT
>JAEHOF010000226.1:0-27130 GCA_018257905.1 Gillenia trifoliata | reverse complement strand
GAGGACCACGATTCCGGCTTCTTGTGAATCCAGTAGACGAAGGCCAGTTTTGAGTCCACCGATAAGGCCATCCGCATTTTGATAGTGGTCCTCTAACAGAGAGGGCAAGCGCAAAAGCAAATTTGCCAAAGCCGGGACAACCGCTCCAAACCATTTCCTTGCTTCCTCCCTGAACATGAGCTGCACAGCCCACGCCTTTCCATTCAGAATTCAGAGGATATGCTAATGCTATTTTCTTAACTGAGATTGGATCAGTCATGTATATCCACAACCACATACAGTGCAATTCAATTCTATAATCCCAACACATGAGTCCTAACCCAACATTCAGGACAAAACAAAACAAATACATTTACACTCTTAAACATAACAAGGAAGGAAATTATAAATAAAAGGGTACAAAATTGAATGAATGAATGGTAGGAATGCATGACCTCGTCGAAAAAGAGGGCGTAGCCGTGTGGGGCGGAAGGAGCCAAAGGCTGCGAGGAGAGCGAAAGAGATTGTCTCAAGTCCGAAATGGCTACGAATAGCAGCTCCCCGGAATGCACCCCACTCTGCTCAGGACCTCCCGCCAACGCCTTCAGAGCCTCCACCACTTGCGACGGCCAGAACAGACTCCACGGCCGTAGCACCACCGGCAGATACTCCAGTATCGACTTCAAGTCTTCCCTCCCTTCCATTCTATGATATCTGATATCTCTCCCTTTCTCTCCCTCCTCGCACTCGCAGTTGAACAACTGCTCTCTGCCTCTGCGGTTCTTTTCTTTTCTTTTTTTTGGGAGTCCACGTCATATTTCAGAGTTTTTTGTTTAATTCTTTATTGAAATAAAATTACCGGGTTTGTTGGACTTATTTATTTCGAGCTACGGCCCGTTGGGCCAATCCTGGCGATGTGGACAAAAAGAGGAACTCAATTTTTCAAGCAAGCGATTCGGGGCACGCGCCATTTTCCCCCAAAGCGCATCTTATCCATCTATTTTTTACCATGGAATGGAATTGAACAAAATAATGTCGCATGCCATGCGGCATGCACTGCAATTTCCAAGATATGCAATTGCATAGCTTCTCTATTATGTTGGTGATCGGTGTTGGTTTTAATTTACCGGTAAAACCGGAGCATCAAGTAATGGTAATGGGTGCATACCACCCAGCTCTCGGCTAGTTGATCTAATAGTACTTCTCTTCTCAATGTTGAAAAAAGTCTCAAGTTCCGATACTCACATCCAAGTAACTTAAACTTGCTTGAAGCACGCCCCGTACTGCCTACTTTAGGCCAGCTCATCTGACCTCAAACTAGAGCACCTGTTTGCAGCAACAACATTAGCAAAAACCGTCATTTAGCTTCTGTGCTTAACCGAACGGTCGAGCCCGTCTGCGAGTTCCAAGCTTCACAAACCAAGACAAGACAAGAAAAGCCTCCTCAATAGCTTGGTTCTGTGCACACAACCATCTCGACCAACACTCTCTCTCACATAAACGTATACTTACATATTGATATTTCCTTGAACCAAACTACAAAATTTTCATGCTCCCAAAGTTTTACAAAACATTAGCAGGAAGGAAAACAATAACTGAAAAATATAAGGTCAAAGCGACTAATCCAAAACTTATGTCCCTATTTTCCTCAACCAGAAGTCTAATTAATTTACTACTACAGACAACACCCTTCGCACAAAGCCAACTATCATCGCATGTTACCCTCTCGCAGGACATCCATCATATTGTAGATCCGCTTGTCTGCCTTTGAATGAATCTGCATTCATACAAGATTTCATGTTACCCTCTCGCAGAAATCTAATTAATTTACTACTACGAGTTTCTAGCTGAACCACCAAATGTATGTGAACAATACGCTAGCCAAATAATTGATGACTATTCTAATCAGATACTATAATTTGAATAAGAACTTAACCAATCTTCTTTCCAGCTGTCAAAGTAGTTCTTAATATACTATGCTTCTTAAGACCAAAATTTCATTATTTTAGAAGAAAGAGATGTTGGAGAAAAAAAAGAGGGATAGAACAGAAGCTTCAGCACCTTCTTGGCAAGGAAAATAACAGCATCAATTGTACCCTCTGCATATATTGATCTTCCACAAACATTATGCTGAAACTCGAAAGAAACTCTGCAAAAGGGGAAATTAATTCAATGGACCAGAATTAAATATATAAACAAAAGAAAATTCGTCTGCGAGAGAAAGAGAGACAGCGAGAGAGGATATTTCTTATTACGTTTGATCAGGTGAAGTCAGATGATACATATGAAATGCATGACCAGACAAATGCTCCTCTGGAACTCCCACCAGCTCTAGTTGTTGCTGGCGATCCCGGATCAATTGGATCTGATAAAATTGTCAAAAAATTGAAAAAATAAATAATATGATGAAGGATGAAAGAAAAGTTCTCTTTAAGTTTGTTTGGTACTTCATGTGCGGGGACTGACCACGCTTTCTTAACCTCAAAGAAAATGTTATGTAACACAAGAAAAGAATAATCTACTTTCCTAGCAACTGGACAAATTTGAAAAACAAACTAATATTAATGATATATAATTCCAATATGTAAGGTCTATGAGTCATCTCATATAAAGGGAATGTAATAAAGCATCAATACTGATTGATCCATAATTAGACAAATCCGTGCATAGAACAAAAAATCAAGAGCCCCGAGCCAATAAAGACTGAGAAGGTTGACTCAAGAATAAATTTAATTGGAGGCTCCGTTGTAAAATTCAGACCTAATCATTAATCGAGAAGTGGTGAAATGATTTGTCATTATCTCAATTGAAGTACTGATCCTCCCAATATTGGGAGGATCAGTACTTCAACTAGTCCCCGCCAAATGAACATCAACATAATACTGAAACATGATCTTGTTATCAAATAATTAGACTGTATCGTATATTATATTTTATCAAACATGACCTTTTCACAAATTATAAGGGAAAAGTGAAATACCTGTAGTGAGTACCCAGAGAAGGCTCCAGGAAATTGCTCGCCATAATATCCATGGCTGCAAGAAATGCCACAACCTATTCATACCAAATGGCAATTAGGATACAGTAGGCAAGCCCTTAACAATATTAAGATACCAAATTCTAATCACCTGTTTCATTTCAGGGGAAATCACTGCATAGACTTTTGAGTCTTGTACAGTCTTATACAATTGATCCTGTCCCCGCCTGTTGTTCCCATCACAAAGGCACTCCAACTTGCAATATAGCTCTGCATTAATATCTGGATATGACAGAAAAACCAAAGAACTATATGGGAATCTCTGCTATACTGTCAAAGCAACACTAGAAAAGAAAAAGCCTTGTAGTAAATGAGAGTTGGAACCATTGTTACATCTACCATGACCAGAAGTGGACATGAAGTCAATGACAATCAAATACAGATATTTGGAAAAGGGATGGCAAAAAGCTTCAGCTGGAGACCATGCAATAGAACTTGCTTTGGATCCGACTCTGGATGCTGGCCAAGTATTCTTCAGTGGAGTCAAAGAAACAAACCATGATCCTGGGAAATTCTGCAGCTGGATGATGGCCCTCCATTTGCCACTACATCCATTTACCTTTTTTGACAAAAAAGAAGACAAATTCACGGAATTTGGCATCATTAACATCGCTGCCGTGCTGGGAGTTTGACGGGGAATTGATTGAAATTTCGCAAAAAGGGTTTTGATTTGGTGTAGCAGAGTTGTGGTATTGAGGAAAAGAGTAACGAGCAACAAGATGAGGAAAGCATTAAGGATAGGAATGTCGATCTTGCTTCTTGAGAGACTGCTCAAGCTCAACGCTTTGGTCGGGAATGGCTGAATTGACATCACCTTGCTGCTGCTGCCGATGAGGACGACAATGAAAGTGTTTGGCTCGAGCAGGACGACGGTAGCAGCATCCAATCTGGTGGTTGCAGGTCCAGCCAAGAATGCCCGTTTCTGTTGCTGAGGAGGAAGAATCGCCACAATTGGCGGCTGGAACTTTGAGCACGGTCGCCATCGTAGCGGAGGCTTCTTGGGAGTTAGGGCTATTTTAGGTGCCAGCTTCGGATTGATTCTAGAGTGAAAGCTATTTTATGCAATTTCTAGTTCTAATTAATTCCCAGCAGAAGAGAGGAGAGACAAAGAAAAAAAGAAAAGAAAAAGAAAAGAGACTAGTGAAAGAAAGAGGCTTTAAACTGAGCGTTTTAAGTTAGGTTCTCATAAAAACTGGGAGCTTGAGTGCGTGGCAAACAGTAACCTAATAAATCTCAGTTGAAAGTTGAAAGTTGAAGAAGAAATGGCTGCTGCTGCTTTGGGTTCAACAGTGTTTCAACTCTGGCCTCCCGCTGCCCGATAATGGTCAGTTCGCACGGAGGCAGAGGCAGCAGCATTCTCTACGCCTTCACCTGTCGGCTCAGATTCCCGAACCCCCTTTCTTCTTCTCTGCTTTCCGCAGGAGGAGGAGGAGGTTGACTTGTTTTGCCTCTGCTCTCTGCTCTGCTGAATAAGTGGGTAATAATTCAACCATTTTCTTTTCCTAGCAAAAATCGATTTTGTTTTCTTGTGATTGCAGGTGCACTGAGAGGAAGGACGGCCACTGGGCTTTAGGGCTTGAAATTTTTAGGGTTCTTCGATCAATAGAAAGAAAGGGAGTCGAGGCCAATTAGATGGATTCCGATTGAGCAACTGAGGAAGAGAAGTCGAGAAGTGACGGAACTTACTGGGCTTTAGGGTTTTCTGTCAATAATTTTTAGGGTTCTTGAGTTCTTCCAATAAAGAAAGGGAGTCGAGAGAGTCAGAGAGAAGTGAGAGACTGAGTCTGGAGAGTGAGAGTGAGGTTTTGAGAGCCGAATGCGGCTGGAAAGAATAGAGAAGAAAATTTTAGGGTTAGAATGAGGGATCAAATGCAATCGGAACCACATAAGTTCTCTTTAAAACCATTAAGAAATCGACAGCTAATAAAAATAATAAAAATAGTTTTTTAAATTCGGTCGGTTCGGTTACCGTTCGGTCGGTTTAAAGGCCGAAACCGCAACCGAGCCGAGTGAAAACGGTCCTCCTCACTCTCTTCTTCTTCTTCTCGAATCGGAAATATATGTTTCCTCTAATGATGTTCAATGTTTGTTTTGTACTGATATGCTTGCAAATATTTAAAATCTCAGGTTGTAGCGCGGTTCAATGAGTTTATAACAAAGCAGCTGTTGGAGGGAGCTCTGACCACTTTGAACAACTAGTCAATTCAAGACGACGACGCTTGATGTATGCATTGTCTTATGTTTGTTTTTAAACATTTTTCCACCATGGCCTGGCCTGGCCTGGTTATTGCTATTGCCTTTCCCTCAGGTTGTGTGGGTTCCTGGTGCTTCGAAATCGGCTTGGTAAGTTTAGGAAAATGACTACAATTCTTTTATGCATAGGAGCTGTGGTACTTTCATTCATCCTCGCAAAATAATGCATTGTTTCCATCAAATCTTCATTCTTGGCACCCTAATTTATCAACTGTTTGTTGTCGGACTCGCTCGATTAGAGAGGTGATAAGCAACCCATTATGATGCAGTTGCTAATTCAGCAGCATCTGGAGTGCTTTCCGCTGGACTACAGTCAGCGTCAGGTTGGTGCCTGTTTGCTTTTTGTTAGGATGGTCTCTCCACTCCTGGAATTTATTCTCGGTTGCTGGTTGTTCTTCCGATATGCTTCAATTTTACTGTAAAACTTTCAACTGCTTCTCTTACGTCGCTGTAGGAGTGCCATGCATATTTGGTGTCCTAACTTGTGATAACATGGAGCAGGTAAATCTTTTATCATAGCATTCAAATGCAGCACTGAAAACTCTAGAGTTTTTGTTTTCTTTTTATTACACAAGCGGAGAATATGATCGATCATACTGTTTCCTTTGCTACCATTGCAGGCTATAAATCGATCGAGCGGTGGTAAATCTGGAAATAAGGGTGCCTCTATTTCAACTGCTATGACAGCTGTAAGTTGGATGTCAAATTACTCTTAATTAAGTTATCTTGGTAGTGGAGGTATTGCATTTTGAACTTGGTTAATTGCTTCCCTTTTATAGTTTTCTTTGAGTATTGAGAATAGAAAATGTACTAGTAAAACTTATTTCTAATGCATTAATATAATATAACTTTTAATTGCGTCCTTCATGCCACTAGTATAACCTGCCTTTGGGGAGTTTGTGTGAAATAAAGGGTTGCAGCACGTAGGTGCCATGCTGAGGAGGGGATTGTTTTTCACCAACTGCGCTTTTATATATTTTCTATTTGTTCCAACTTCCAAGGGTAATTTCATTTCTCTTGTATTTTTAGTCTTTTTGTATTTTGATTTGTACTGCAGATTGAGATGGCATCTTTTGTTTGAGCACCAACTGAAGTACTTCTGCATGTTACTTCCTCTGAGTCTGAGGAGAGGCAGATAAATTCGTAATGTGTTCAGCATTTTCCGTTGCTAGATGTGCTCGGTTCTGAGGAGAGGCAGTGCTCCCGCTACTGCATCAGATGGTAGTATTAACGAAAACCGGCTCCCTCAAGCCTCATTCTACTACTTCCTTCCTCCGAGCTTCTTCATATCCAATTCACACCAGTCTCAGACTCCAACTTTGTTGTTTCCTCCAGCCAATCAGGCTTAATTAAATTCCTACCCAAATTATGCCAATGATGCATAAACCTCGAAGTTGATTTAATTACCTCTCTTAAGGAAATGCTAGTTTGCATATATGATTCATGAGCATCAGTTACATTACATGTGTACATTTATTCATGTTAGAGTGTGGCAGTTGTTGTGTTCGGGGGATGGCCACGAGTCTCAACTTACCCGCTGACAAAGAGAAGATCAGAAGGGCGATACCTATTGCAGCAACAGGCTCATTGACTCAGTTGTGAGCATAGCAACTGCATAGCAGCAACTTAAGCCATATATATGCTCTCACACATCTAAACTCCACTTCTCTCAATCCCCACCTTCCAGAGCTTACCTGGAGTTGGTTTTGGGAGCTGAGGGGATTTGTTCAAGCCATTGCCGCGTATCAGAGCCCTGGTACAATAACTGATGCTTTCAGGTCTGAAATCCCGACTTATTACTTCATTAATTACACTTGAGAGTCTTGAAATTCTAATAACATGGTATTAGGGAACTGCTGGATGCCGTGAGAAGATGTCTAGGGAAGAAGAGCGTCCAATGACCCAGTTTTTGGTCCTTCCTGGTCACCATCTCTACAGAATGGACTACCAGAAACTCATCAAGGCTCACTGAGACAATGACGCTGGCATTACCATTGCTGCATCTGTTGCCAGGAGACTTCATGATCCGGGGTATGGCTTTCTAAACGTGAATTCTGGAAAATCAAGCTTGTAGATTTCAGACTGAAGTTGGAGGGAAGCTAATGTTGCTTCAGTAAGTACTATTCAACAGATACTTTTTGCTTTTCAAAGACGGCATCTACAAAAGACACTTCATTTTTCTAATACAATCGTAAAGGATGCATTTCTCAAAGACCCATATCAAGAAGAACTTACAAATACACACTATTATTTTAACGTCCCATATCAATCATATAATATTATGTAAAAAAAAAAAAAAAAAAAAATTATACCTGACATTATATCATTTAAACAAGACAATACGGATAAAGTTTATCTTTTGCATATTGGCATAAGTTGGTAGGTAGATGCAAGTAATGCGGTGATGCATAGAGACTTAGGTGACACGTGGGGTCAAGCACGCGAGCATCTTACCTAAATGGTACTTTGTCATCTGTCATTACCTTGATCAAGACTCGAGGAATATAATATAAGCATAGAGTATATTCCAAGACTCACCACTACACCACTAGGGTGCAATTTAAATAGGAAATACTTCCATTTCGACTAACTTTAAACAAAAAAATTTCAATTTTGGCACACCCGAAATGAATCCAAAACCAAACCCGAAATCCAAAAGAATTAGAGAATATATTTGAAAATTCCTAATTCCGAACATAAACTTACCAAACTCATTCTCATCTAAAATTTCTCTTAAATATGCCGAATTTATAGCAATATACTTATTAATATATATATATAAGTATAATATGTTTACATTAATTCTCGCAATTTTCTTTTTTATGTAGATATATTCAAAGTATCAAGATACATATTCTTACAAATACTTAACCTATAATAATAAGTTAAGATCCGACACAAGTTTTTGACACACGTTTGTGCAACCACCCGTAATATATTTCAACGCTCTAACCGGCTTATCTTTTATGTCTTATCTCAAAATCACTCAAATCAAAACCATATAAATGAAGCAAATTAAATTTAATGGTTCTTCAGGTAAATGTATTCATTCATTTTCTCACTACAAATAAACGCCTTAAATGATTTCTGGGATTTGTTTAATTTATCGTGTACCATCTTAATCCGATTTCAAAATATTCAAAATGCCAATAATTCAATTGATATGAATTTATCGAATTCCGCATTCAATTTGGAACGATATTCATTTTCGGCTTTTTTGGATTGAAATTAGGAGCATATGTTTCCAATCCAATCCGACAAAAAACAGGCCTTCTCACTGCCAATATGTTTCTCACCATCATAGGACAAAGGGAAGAAAGAAAATTTATCTTTACTTTCAAAATAATAATATGAAAAATTGGGAGGTCATGGAAAAATTCTGGCAACTAAGTCATTCTCAGTAATATCAAATAAATCATAGGTTTAGGTAGCAAGTAATATATTAACAATAAATAATTTATTTATTTGACACATTTGGATGACTAAACGATCTCATATTCAATGATTTTTTATAAAGATGATTTTCATATGAAGATTCCTGCATAATCATCAGCCTCGATCATAAAATACGTTATTTACAAATAAAAGAATAAGCTCATCCAAGCAAATACAAATATTATTCCAAAGAGAATATGCTCAACAGATGAATATGCCGGAATTCTCTTAGCACCTTTATGTTTAAAATTATTATATTTTTGTAAAAGTGGGTCCAATGCAACTGCCAACACCAAACACCAAATTTAACTCTCTCACAGTTCTAGGGAAAGAAGATATTGGAGGAAGGAAACCAGCACCAACCACTCTTCTCTTTGTATTCAACTTTTTGCAGCCAACCCATAACCCATGCCTCCATTCCAAACCATATCAAATTATCAATGAAGCATTTGGTGGTAGAACTAGAAACAGACAAAGACAAACAATTTGGATAGGCATGTATGAGGGCATAAACCAACAACTACAAACTAAGGGTCAACATTTGCCCTTTCATTACCCACATGTGGGACCTCCTCCTATGGCATTACATTACCCATACTTCCTATTATTAGTTACTAGACAAGGAGGTAGTTGCCTTGACATTTCAGAAATGTGGATTGAATGGCTTGAAACAAATGTATCCACATCCAGTATCCAATATCCAATCTAGAATGCTCACAAAACCACTTTCATGATGGAGAGATTGGAGAAAAGATCAAATTGTTTCTAGTCAATCTATCCAATTCTTTTATCCCTGCCCAATTCATTAATTTGTGCTAAAAAGAATACATAAATTCAGGAATTTAGAGGCCTGGGGCTCTAAAAACAGTCACCAACAAGGAGAGCAAAAATTAGGATACCAAAATGCAAATTTGGGTAAAAAATTGTTATTGCTATGAGAAAGGATAGAGCTTTATTACCTGAAAAATAACTGTTTTACAGTATTCCCAAGCGTGAGAGCAATCCGGTAGGTTTCTTTCCAAGTTACCAAGTGAAGAAAGTGAGAGATTGAGAAAGTGAAACTCACAATTTAACCACAGAGCATTACAAAACACAAGATTGGTCCAAGAGTTGTTACAAAATACATGAGCATCCTCACACCCTAACCCTCTCTCGTTGATCTATGTTGCTTTCCCTGAAGAATTTATAAGCAACAGCAGATAAATAAGGCTTTTATTATTTAAACAAAGGAGACCGTACTCGAAACAAATCACAAGAATATGGCCTTCTTTACCCTGACGATGATCTCCAACCAAACCAAATCTGCGAAATAACGTTATCTAGCTGCTAACTTTTTTGCTGCTGCAACAACTGCCTCGGCAGTGATGCAGACTCCTTGTATATTTTTCCAGCCGGTGCACTTGCCCCAAACTTATCAATTCCAATTGCCTTCCTTTGCTTCCAACGATCTTGTGCCACCCGAACGTTGATCCTAGCCCTCAAGGCTAACCCCAGCTGTTACTGCAGCCGGCAATACACTTTCCTTTGTAATCACTGATTGGTCATCAAAGAGTTCTGCAAGAAACAAAGGGAGACAACTCTAACCGTCTTCCCTTCCTTTCTGAGCTCATCGCCAGCTTTGGCAAACAATTTCCAACTCGATCCAGTTGCCATCAAAATGACATCTGGCTTGTTACCAGAAGAGTTGTCTATTATTGTGTAACCTCTCCTTCTCGACTCCTCAGCCGGTAGTTCCAGGAAGATTGGCACCTTTTGTCTAGAGAGGGCAAGGATAGATGGCCTCTTCCTGTTAAGGACTGCAACTGTAAGCTCCCAGCAGTCTCATTCCCATCAGCTGGGCGGAGCATCAAAATGCTGGGCATTGCCCGGAAACTTGCTGCGTTCTATCGGTTGATGGGTTGGTCCATCTTCTCCGAGCCCACCTGAATCGTGGGTCATAACATAAATAACCCAGCCTCTGACAAGGCAGAGATCCTTATGGCAGCTCTCATGTAGTCGGTGAAAACAAAGAGTGGCACAGTATGGAATCAGGCCAGGGCTGTGAAGGCAATCCCATATTTAGAGATGGCTCCCATCCCATGCCTTCACACCAAACCTACATTGCGCTCTCTGGGGTATTCTTCTGAAGTCTCCAAAACTTCTTTTCAGCAAAGTCATGTTAGAAGAAGCAAGATCTGCACTTCCTCCAATAAGACCAGGGAGAACCTTCGAAAGGGCATTAAGGTTTGCTTGAGATAAATTTCGGTAGCATCAGCTGGGCTCTCTGGAGTAAAGTCTGAAATTTGGAATCAAGAGACCTTATAAGATGACTTTCATATGCAATCTTAAACAGATACGTTAATATACAAAATGGTTTTTTTATTTGACCTAGTTAGTTCTACCCCCCACTAGACAGTGTAACCAAATGCAGGGCCCTAAAAATAGGGCGTGACATCAATGCCATCCAGAATGCTTTCCCAACATACGTTTCCAAATAGCTCATGTACAAAAATATCTAAATAAGCTAAGATGAGCAATTAAAGACGGCCCTACTCACCGTGAATGCTTTTTCCCAACCAGCAGGTAGCTCACCCTTTAATGATGGGAGTTCAGCTCTGCAGCTTCTTCCGCATACTTCTTCTCATATTCTGCAACTTAGCATTCCATTCAGCTTCAAGTGCAGCACCTTCAGCGGTATGGCGGCTCCAGTGACTAAGATAGAAACAAACAAGATGATCAGTAATTAATGCTAATAGACTGATTAAACATAGAAACTAAAACAGAATGGTCCTTACCTTAACATCCTCTGGCACATGGAAAGGCTCATATGGCCATCCGTTCTTCCTGGTAGCATCAACTTCCTTGGAACCAAGTGCAGCACCATGAACACTGCATGAATTTGCTTTGTTTGGGATCCAAACCAATAGTTGTTGTCACCTAAACAAATGCAAAGTTCAACACGGAAGTGATTAATATTGGAATCAAAAATGAACCCGGACAACAGACATGTTCAGGGAAAGAAAAGAAAAACATTTTCAGCAGACAATACCAGAATGCATATTTGGATAAATCAAACTCCCTTGAACTCTAAAAAGGCATATTAGATCATCCCAGAAAACAAGTAGCATAGCCCTTACTAAGATTTAACTACTAAAATTATTGACTTGTTATACAATTACAGCATTGGACTTTTTAAGTGAATTATAACAAAGCACAGAAAATGGTTTTCCTTGCTACCACATCCAAATGTACTATATTCAACAATCTAAAAAGAATGCAGCATATATCTGACCTTATCATGGCCACCCAGATATTCTTGCTTCCTTAATGGCAGCTCTAACCTCATCATACCCAGTGTTTCCATTCTTCACCCAGATAACGCGGCCACCCAAGACCTCAAAACGGGTGTCAACACTCGTGAATGCACCAGTGTCTCCATCAATGGAAATGTGGTTGTCATCATAGAAGGCTATCAGCTTCCCAAGTCCCCAATGCCCCGCAAGAGAAGCAGCTTCATTTGAAACACCCTCCATTTGACAACCATCACCCAATATACAATATCTGCATTGAAACAACAGCAAAACTGCTAAGCAAAACCAAACAATCAAAGATTCATCAAACAGAGGAAGGAAAAACACGAGTTCAACCATTAAGGTAGTTATCTTACGTGTAGTGGTCAACGATCTCACTGTCTGGTTTGTTGTAACGTGCAGCCAAGTGCTTCTCAGCAAGGGCCAAACCAACAGCGTTTGCAATACCTTTGCCCCAAAGGACCTGCATAAGATGAAGATGATTTTAAGAATACGAGCCAATGCTAATTAAATTAACCTTCAAGCCCAGAAGAACTTAATAAAATAGCAAAAATCGAAGAGAATCTAACCAGTTGTGACTTCAACACCGGGTGTCTCAAAGTTCTCAGGGTGTCCAGGGGTCTTGCTTCCCCATTGACGCAAAACTCTTCAAATCTTCTTCCTACTCATTGATCCGAAAAGTTCAAATCATCAGTTTATAACCAACATTCAGTCATTATCCGAAAACAATAGGATCATTAACAAAGCTAACGATATCCAAACAACATGGCATCCAGAACCAAATCTAGTGATTGTGCGTAGAGAGAGAAAGCTATAGAGAGAGGAGAATATCAGAAAATTAAGCTGAAAACTAAAAATTTTCTCATCAGTGATCCAATTTCCACAACCAAACCAAATTCCAATCCAAATCCATTTTCCACCAAACAATCAAAATATACAAACCCCAGAAAAACTGAACCATAAAAACCCACCTTGACACTGTCGTATCCAGCGAGGTGCAGCAGAGCATACCGCAACATACATCCGTGTCCAGCAGACAACACGAACCGGTCAATGGTTTTCAACCAGTGGGGTTCTTGGGGTTGTACTCAAGATTTCGTCGTACAAAATATGACCCATCGGAGCACAACCCATCGGCAAACCTGGGTGAATCTCGAATTGGCCTTCTCCACAGAGTCAATCGCCAAGAACCGGATCGTGTTCACCGACTTCTCCACCAACGACGTCTCAGCGGTCTTGGCGTCCAGAGTCTCGACCGCGGCAGCCCGGACCGGCCGGCTGGCGCCGAGTCTGCGGCGGGGGAGGCGGAAGACGAAGGCGATGACGAGACGAAGAGGTCGATTTGAGGCCGGAGAAAGTGGGGGAGTGCGGGAGGGTCGCGGAGAGGGAGACTCGGTCGGAGGAGTTGGAGCCGTGGTGGGAAATGGCTCGGGCCAGGAGAGCCTGAGACAGAGTCACGGAAGAAGACGAGTCACAAGTTGCCGCTGCTGCTTTGTGGTTCTGGCTATGGCTCAGAGGAGAGATAGGCAGAGGGCAGAGTGAGGAGAGAGAGAGAGAGAGAGAGACTTTGTGGGAGTCTTTGAGAGAGCGGTTGAAGGGCTCTTGGTTTTATCGGATAGGGGAGCTGGGGCTTGAGCTTCTCAGGTCTACACTCAGAGGACAGGTAGATTGATGGGCTGACCGTTAGATTGGGGGAAGATCCGATCTCCGTTGACTGAGGGTAGGAGTTAGGAAAATGCTCTGCCTTCCATTTTTTTCACTATCTAAAAGCAAATTGAGTGACTCTATTTATTTTTGTATTTTTCTAACTTTTGGTGGGGTGTGTCAAAAACCAATTTAATTTGGGGAAAATTATTTTGATTTGTTTTGTGTTTTATTTATTTATTTTTTTTATGATTGTTCCACTTTGGTACATCATACATGGAATGTACCACCTTGGTTTGTTGGATGGCTATTATTTTTTTGTATGGATTTTTATGGTAACACCTAGGATTTGATCATATTTTTTAGAATGTGTTGCATGTAGTAAATGAGTTGATGTGATTCATATCGTTAACATATAGTACAAAAATTTGTTTTGAGAGAATAATTAAGGCTAAAGAGGGGACTAATGTTAGATTGGGATAATGAATTTAATTTCATGTTAATTCTAGTGAGCTAGAAATACACTGTGCACTGAGTACAAAAAAACACGAGCATGCTAACAAAAAATGTAGAATTAAGGATACTAACTTTTGATTTAGTAGTATTTCTTTTTCTAATTTAGATGATTTCTAAGCTTTTCATTTTACCTGGATATTGGTAAAAAAGCATGGTATGAAATCAAGGTTGCTATATATTTGAATACTTCTCATAAAAAAAAATCTTTATTAAAAAGGAAAAAGAAAATATCAACGTCCTCAATAGCCAATCATTGTGTTTGGGGTTGTGTCAATTTTGGTGGGTTGTTGGAGAGGAAGGAAGATGAAAGAGTTTGGTGAGTAGGATGGTGTTTTGAGTTGAGATCCATGACAAACATGATACTTTTTTTTTAATTTTATTTCCTTTCAGTTGAAGACGTGTTCAAAAAATAAAAGGGTAAAAGTTGGTTAACCCCATTGCCTTTCAAAATTCAATGCCCCTATGAATGACAAGTGCCAACTTTTTCTTTACATTATCTTATCTTTTCTGAAATGCCAATGTAAGACGCACTATCAATTCAGACGGCCTAATGAATTTCATCTGTGACACTTGCGCGGTCCCAAATGAATCTTAAATCATTCAACAAGATGTGATCATTCAATTCGCATTTACCCAATCGCTTAAACCCTCTTTTCTCCCTCATGACATTATTATTACTACAGCATTCTACTTTAACAAACAAAGAATTATTCAAAAAGGTATGTCATTACTGCTCAATTATTTCTCTTATTTTTTAACAAAAGTAACACTTTATTTTAACAAAATAAACAGTTACTTTATAAATTTAATACATAATTATTTATTTTATTAAATTTTCTCTCTTTTTAAATATTTAAAAATTAATAAAATTTCATCTATTCCACTCTTCTTATTTTTGTAACTTTTACTATTATATAATGTTCTTATTTTTGTAACTTTTTACTAATATTATATAATGTCTTCGCACATGATGTATGCAACACAAGAGGAGAAGACTAACCCATATAATCTATGATAAAATAATAATTAAGCAGCATTTGGTATTACAATGCATATTCACGTGATAAAACAAAAATGAATAATTTATCTCTATATCACTTCGTTACTTAATTTCATCGTGCTAGTGATGTTATACTGCACGGGAGAATAATATTATTTTTATTCCCTGAGGTGCAAAAATGACGATTCTTGCCCTTTGGTTGACCTTTCGGGTTGACTTTCCTTGCGTCAGAATCGTGCGACGTCTCACTTGTGTTTTCGTGACGTGCCTGCCGATACGAACCTCGTAGACGTTGTTTTAACGTCATCTCTGAGTTCGAATGAACGTTCTACGCATGTTAATCTTTTAACGTCCCCGTTAATGGCCAAGCACTTGGGCTCAACCAAGAAACTCAGGGGTCACTTCATTCCTTCCCTCGTCATTTTCTCACTCAATCTCTCCTCATTTTCTCGCCCTTTCCCGACCACACTCACATCAAATCTACATGCATTTGCGTAAAACCCAAAGTTGCACCGTTGCACACCCGTGCCTAGTATCCTCCTCAAAGCATTTCTCGGCCATTTGGAAACCCGCGCCATCACCGCAATCGAGCGTCGTGCTCAACCCGCAACCTTAAAACCGAAAATGTTTTGAAACCCGTAAACCGCCATTGTGCTTTGGACACCCGTGCCCTTCCCCGAGCAACCATGGTGGCTTAGCCACCCTTCTCACACTGCATCATCACCTCCATCACCATTTTCATCTCCTTCTCAACCAACACAACCATGCCTTCCATCTATTTTAATTTTCACTTGAATTCTAAACCTCGAACCCGCTTTGGGCCCGACATTTCCGAGCCGGGTTCACTACTGAGACAAGTTCGACATTTCGGCGAGATTCACACCTTTCCGGTGACGGGCCGCCCCGGCAATCACCATTGTTTTGACGAGGATAGCTTGCTAAGAACAACATCCGAGCTCGCATGCTCGAATCCGTCCCTAGATCAAGGGATTTCCATAAAACCTTACCATGGGATTTTTCTCCTGATTTAAGATCGTAGTTTCTCCGCCGATTTCTCGCCCGAAATTGGTCTCAAAACGAAACCTCATCAAATTTCTAATCCAAGAATTGAGTGGCTTTGTTTATCTCCTTCCACTTCGAATTCAAACAACAAACCAAGCTACCTTTTTACAACACCAATTCTTTTCTTTGGGTTCTATTGGAAGCTCAGGATCTGAGGTTGTCACCATTGATGTTCAAGAAGCCAAGGATCCGCCCGACCGGCTATGGCTATTTGGAAGTTAGACTCGTGAAGGAAATTGAGTGATGAAGTATGGGCTACGGGTTTGGGCCCAACTTTTAGACTTTGGCTAGCAAAGCAGGGGAGGCTCTGTATATTAAGCAAAATGGACAAATTATAGTTGGCCGGCATGAAGCTGGGGTCTTCGGTGAAATCTCAAATAAATGTGGACATTTAGCTTGTGGGTCTGTGGTTAGACCAGATGTACGTTTGGACTTCCCGCCTTAATTGTGAGTGGGCCCTTCCTTACCTAAAATAATGATTTTATATGTTTTGGTCATTAAAATGGTTTTGCCTATGACTTAATTCTGACTATTATTACACTTGCTGGCAAACTTAATTTATGTCTACACTTTTAATGACTCGTAGCTAGTATTTGTCCCGTATTTTCGGTAGACCTTGTACTTCGTAGTATTTACTTGGTTTATCTGATGTGTAATTTTGATATTTATTAGTTTCTAATGTATTAGGCTATGGAAATTAGCTGGCCTCACCCATATTTTCATTTGGAATTATGCCATTAAATTGGCATTTGTGTATTACTTTGCTTGCGTATTTCGATTATCGTACTCAACCCTATTGAGGCTTGTGTGGAATTAATTATTTTAATTCCCTATTTACGCGCGTTTCTGATCTTATATTTGTTCGACTGCCTGGGCCATATTTGGGTGAACTTTGGAAACGATAATTTCCTATCATATTTGGGTTCACCTAATCTACCATTAAGTTGGTATTTCTATACCTTGGCACCTGTGATGGCGATTTGGTATTTTACGATGTGGTTAATTACTTGGTATTTCTGCACGGACCCGAGAATACTTTATTTAGTGGTAGTTTTAAAGGTTATCCCAAAAGGGAAATTACCTTTTATACCGTTTAATTTAAAAATACTCCGCGGCATGTTTTTATACGCTCAATTAAAGAAGGCTCACCCTGTTTATTGATCGGTCCCGGCCAGACCGCCTTCACGTGATTGTTCACACCCGCACCGATACGCTCACTATGGATCCACAGTAAGTGCGCGCCGTTCGAGGTCGCATGGGCGCCCGAACTCGTTGTGATGCGATTAGCGCCGCCTTCACGTGATCGTAGTACTATGAGCGTAACTTTATTTATACACTCCAAACTGCCTGCGACGTAACATATCCGTATGAACTCGTGTGTTGCCATTCCTAAACGAGCTCATCTTATAGTTGATTGTGAATTAACTCGATTTTCACCGATGCCACTGATACATTTATTTGAATTACGCCCCCGTATGTTTCTATTTATGAAACCTTTTGAGATAGTAAATTATGCCGAATCCAAGTGGCTTTTCTCGTCTGCTGACTGGGTAAGTATATTTCCGTACTTACCTTGATTTTCTACCCACTATTATAGTACGTTTCAAGAAAGGTTTTCCAAAACTTATTACCCGTTTTACTACGGTGGGTTAGTATTTTCTAAAGGGAAGGTTTTCAATAAAATAACTAGCTATGGCCCACTACTCCTTTTGTTTCGCGCCTCTGTAAGCCACTGGATCGAGTTGTCGACATCGACATCTGCAGGGTGTGAAGTTGTTCTAAATTCTCTCGTATTTGTAAATTTCAGATTTTGTACTTTGTAAGACTCGTTATATTCATTTGTGTTCAATTCATTCTCTATTTATTCAAATTGGCTTTCGTCACCCTACGTGGTGCCTCGCCTGAAGACATCCTAGCTGGGTGTCCACGTGCACATCCTGCCTGGATGTGTCGTTTGGTATCGTGAGCACCTGCTACTACTAACCATGCCTTCCCTCCGCATTCGTACCGTTGCTCCAGAGACGTACTCCTTTTCACTCTCTTGAATCTTGGCTATTTCTTCCTGTGATTCTACCACTCCGCCAAGTTCATCCTCGAACTTTGTGTCCTCGAATTCTTTTCTTGGAATTGAGAAATTCTCCGAACTTCTACACTTTCGGTGTATTGTTTCTCCTTAGTTTAAATCTAAGTTCTTCTAGTGTCATACCAATTCTCGACGTCACCAATGCGCGCTTGGGTAGTTTTCCGACTTGATCATTGCGCGTTTTTCTGCACGCGTAGTTTTAGTGCTTAACGTCGGACGTTTCACTCAACTTGTGTTGGAAATCGCACCGAATTGGGAAACGATTCATTGGCGTATTTCGTATTTTCTAAGTGTGTGGTGTCACTTGACACATCGATGATCTTTCATCAAATACTTTCCCCGGACGACGCTGTGCGCAGATTTTGCGTAACTTGTTTTAGTGTCCGACAATTCTGTGGACGTAATTCGTGAGACTGGTTTCACAAATTCTTTTCACCGACGGTGTTCTACACTAACCGACACTTCTACTGGTGATGCTTGAACAACTAACGTTGCTTGACCGACGTGCCTTTTAACTTCTCGTACCGTAGGCGCGATCGCCGAGTACGTCGCCGTGTACTGTAAATTGTTAAGGGATGAAGACTTGGAGACGTTTCCTCCAATTACTCTTAATCACTTTCCATTTTCATCCGAAATGGAAAATTATCACCGTGATTTCCTTCTTTGTACGGTACTTTCCGCACGTACACGCAATGACTCTTCGAGATCGGTGAAACTGAACCTGTCAGTCGACTCTTCTCGAATAATTTCGTGCCTACTACTTTCGGTAAAGGGGATAATTTCCATCTTCGTGATGTTGATCAATTGTGTGGAGTCTTTACGACTGTTTTGTTTTAGTCGTGACTCAATTCCTTCGAACGATTGAAGAACTTTTCGTACTTCTGAAGTCGACACTTCTTCCACTCATGACTTTTGTCATTCAAATCGATCATCTTCCCACTTGTACTGTAAGCACATCTCGACTATTCGCTTCAAGCATGGTATGGATTGCATATCCACTAGTGATCAAGTGATTGAAAATAACTTCTCGGTTTTGACTCTAATTGCGGCGTATCTACCGTCTGAAAGTACGCTTGATTTTTACCGAATTCGTATTTGAACTCCGACGAGGAAACAAACCACCCGCATGCAACCTTAAAACCGATATTACCTCCCGGCTTGAATTCAGACTCCGCCAAGCCCTCGAGCTTTTCCGTCGAGTTCCTAAGTGTCCCAAGGACTCGGAATCGTGCTCGACACGCTTAAAATGGCCTGGGATCACTGCTCGGGAATCGAATTTTCGCACCCAAGAGTGTTGGGTATCTGGACGATCATTCTTTCTGCTCTCCTAAAGAATCTCGTCTTCAATGTGAAATTTCAGCCTTTGGAAACTTTCTATCAACAATCACTTTATGGAGACGTACATTGCCAAGGCAATGTCATCCCATACTGAACCTTTCTCCCGAATCTTGGTGTTTCGCTCGTATCCCGGGTGGTGCCCGGTTGTTCCAAAGGTGGGAACGCTATTGGCTTTGGACGAGTTCGTACTCTTTGACCAAAGCATGATACTCGAACGGTTCCGACCTTGTCTTCGAAACGTTAATCATTCTGCTTTTTTACCCGAGATCCAAACGGATCCAAGTATTACCTACTCACTAATTCACCTCTTGTTGTCAACTACTCGACCATGTTGCAGTACTCCTACCGGTAATAATTTGGGATCGCTGCCTGTGGAGGCAAAGTTTGTTCAGGTCTTGGGGGTGGCTGCTTATGATAGCTTTGTTATCATCGTTAATCAAGTTTCCTTTTGCCAATCTCATTCCTTCCGGGATGTCGTGGTTTTCGAATACGTGATCCTAGGAATTGATTGTTACCCCACCAGTGTCACATGGATTGTCGACGAAGGTTGACCACCTTCTTGCCACCTGATTACCGACAGGATTAATGCATGAGGCACCGTGAAACCACTTGTGGTCACTGCACTTCGAGAACAAAGGGAAACCGTTGAGTTAAGGCTTGTGATAGTTGTATCCACATTTCGACAAGCAGGAGAAGAAAATTTTCATGTCGATTGTCACCGGCTGTCAAACCAATCCTCCCGAGACTTACCCGACGACCTACCCCACTACCGCCTCGACGCAGAAGTGAAATTCACCATCGATCTTTCCAGTATTGATCGTATCTCGTTTCTTTACCTCTTATCTTTTGGTCTCACCCGAGTTATGTGAGCTGCAAAAAGAAATGTCGCCTTCCTCGGAACTTTTCTCTTCAAGATCGATCTCAGGTTTGATTGTTTTCAAATTTCACATCAAAAATGTTGTTTGCATGACCACTTTCTCTCGGACTCAAGTGGCCTTTACTAGCTTTCTTTGTCAGCTACCTTTCTGAATGACACCGCCCCCACAAATCTCATGAACTTGTCGGGTTCGAGCACACCCGCCCGTATCTCGACAAGCCCCGATAATCTTCTCGGTTGACTTTTCGCGTATTCCACTCCTCGGGGCCAATCATGCAAAAAGTTCTTGCGTATGATTTAATTGTTAAGGGAATCTTCGCCTTGTGCCAACTCATCGAATGCCAATTCTACTTTAATCATGTGTCTTTTGGGACATGTGACTTCGCTGATGGCTTTCTTGTCGATCCTCGCTGGTTGTTATATGCAGGTTACTGCCATGCACCGCAGAGTTGTTACAAGATTCGAAACTTTCTTGTTTTAGCTCTACCATCGACGTTCATGAGTGATTCTTCTTCTCGCATGGCCTCACGAAACTTCTTCAGTAATGTTAATTCAGGTGGAACGACGACCACTGAGCAAATTTTCACCAAGTTTGGTCTTATTCTTGTTCTTGTATTAGCATTTCTACGACTTTATGGCATACGTGTTCTACAGTTGGATTTAGGTCATCGAGCTGTTGGTTTAAGGTTAATTGGCCGCATGGGATGGATAATCACTCATGCTTTCGCATAGCCGAAACCGCGTGAGATGAATTATCGTATCCCGATTCGCGTAGTCAAGCCGTCCGTAACTTTATTTCCTTGAAGTTTCCAAGCATTTTCTTTTTTGTGAGACGTGTAGACCGTACACCGACCTACCAAAGTTTGAGGCGTCTCATTTCTCTCGGGAGACTCCACCTCCGCCTTGGAGATGGTTTGAGTCGTTGAGTGACTACGATTGCGCCATCGACCACCCCCGGTCGTGCAAACGTAGTAATCGTACTTCACCGACGTCCTCTGACGATCGATTTCTCGATCTCGCTAGAGGTATTATTCCTCTTCGATCGACTTTCGGTGTTCTATTGTCATAATGAGTTGTTGTGATGATGGAGTGTTCTTAGCCGACTCTACTGGCATAATTCTATTATTTCTCTACTCGCGTTTTCGGCGGAGCCTCGTGGAGACGTATTATCAGATTGTTTTTACCCGTTTACCCTCGTTGTAATTCTTCTTATGGAAATTCTCGAGGACGAAATTTTATAAGGGTAGATCAAGAGAAATTGCACTTGAGAATAATATTATTTTATTCCTGAGGTGCAAATGACGATTTTGCCCTCGTTGACCTTTCGGCTGACTTTTGCGTCGTAATCAGGCACGTTCCACTTGTGTTTTCGTGACGTGCTCAAGCCGATACGAACCCGTAGACGCAGCATGAACGTCATTCGAGTTCGAATGAACGTTCTACTGATGTTAATCTTAACGCCCAAGTAATTGCTGTGCTTTTAATTGGGCCTTGAACCCAGCTACAGAAACTTGGGGCCTAGCCCATTTCTCCTCCGGGCCATTTTCCTCACTCAATCTCGCCATTTTCTCGCCTCTTCTTCCTCCCCGACCACCACATCAAATCTACATGCATTTGCGTAAAACCCAGTTGCAAATTGCTTGCACACCCGTGCCTAGCATCCCTCCCTGTGCCATTTCCGGCCATTTGAAACCGCAAACCTTCATCATCGTAATCGAGCGCCGTGCTCAACCCACCTTAAAACCGAAAAGGCTTTGAAACCCGTGAACTGCCATTTGTGCTTGGACACCTGTGTCTCTTTCCCCGAGCAACCATGGTGGCTTAGCCACCCTTCTCACACCGCATCATCACCTCCATCACCATTTTCATCTCCTTCGAAACCAACACAACCATGCCTTCCATCTATTTTAATTTTCACTCTGAATCCTTAAACCTCGAACCCGGGCCAGGGTTCGACATTTCGGAGTTTGGGTTCAACACTTCGAGACAAGTTCGACATTTCTCGGCGACAGATTCACACTCTTCCCGTGATCACGCCCTCGCAATCACCATTGTTTTGATCAGGATAGTCTCAAGAACAACATCCGAGCTCGCATGCTCGAATCTAGTCCCTAGATCAAGGATTTCCATAAAACCCACTCGCGGTGATTTTTCCGACGACATCTCGTAGTTTTCCTACCGATTTCGGCCTCGAAATTGGTCTCAAACGAAACCTCATCACCTCGTAATCCAAGAATTGAGTGGCTTTTGTTTATCTCCTCCACTTCGAATTCAAACAACAAACCAAGCTACTTTACAACACCAAATTTTTCGGGGTTCTACTAAGCTCAGATCTATGTTGTCACCATTGATGTTCGCCAAGGATCTCGTCAATCAAGCATGGCTATTTGGAAGCTGGGGGATCGTGAAGGAAATTGAGGATGAAGTATGGGCTAGGTTTGGGCCTTAACTTTGGACTTTGGCTAGCAAAGCATGGGGAGGCCTCGCATATTAAGCAAAATGGACAAATTATAGTTTTTGGCCGGTGCATGAAGCTATACTCGGTGAAATCAACAAATGTGGACATTTCAATGTGGGTCATGCTAGACCAGATGTACGCCGATCTCCCTGGCTTCTGTAATTTGTGGAGCTGGCCCCTTTCCCTACCTAAAATAATGATTTTATATGTTTTGGTCATTAAAATGGTTTTGCCTATGACTTAATTCTGACTATTATTACACTTGTTGGCAAACTTAATTTCATGTCTACACTTTAATGACCGTAGTTTAGTATTTGTCCGTATTTCTGTGAGACCTTGTACTTCGTAGTATTTTACTTCTGCTTCACCTGGAGCAGACTTGATATTTATTAGTTTCTAATGTATTAGCTATGAAACATGGGCCCCACCCATATTTCTTACTTAATTATGCCATTAAATTGGTGATTTGTGTATTACTTTTGCTTGCGTATTTCAATATCGTACCTCAACCCTATTTTCGTGGTTTAGGGAATTAATTATTTTAATTCCCTATTTACGCGTTTGATCTTATATTTTGCTTTGACTGCCTTGGGCCATATTTGGGTGAACTTTGGAAACGATAATTTCCTATCATATTTGGGTTCACCCACCTTACTATTAAGTTGGTATTTCTATACCTTGGTACCCGTATGGCGATTCTGTATTTTACGTATTTGTGTTAATTATTTGGTATTTCTAAAGTACGGACCCGAGAATACTTTATTTAGTGGTAGTTTTTAAAGGCTATCCCAAAAAGGGAAATTACCTTATACCGTTTAATTTAAAAATACTCCGCGGCATGTTTTTATACGCTCACTAGAAGGCTCACCTCGGCAGCGATTGCATCGCCTGCCAGACTCCACTCTTCACGTGATTGTTCACACCCGCACCGATACGCTCACTATGGATCCATAGTAGCAGTTACTGCTCGAGGTCGCATGGCGCCCAACTCGCAGAGATGCGATTAGCGCCAGCTTCACGTGATCGTAGTAGCTACGAGCGTAACTTTATTTTTATTTATACACCCAGCCTGTTCATGACAGAATATATCTGTATGAACTCGTGTGTTGCCATTCCTAAACGAGCGTCTATCTTATAGTTGGATTGTGAATTATCTCTGATTTTCACTGATGCCACGGATACATTTATTTGAATTACAGTTTTCCCGTGTAAGCTTTATTTATGAAACCTTTTGATAAAGTAAATCATGCCGAACGGTGGCTTTCTGCCCGTTTTAGACGGTAAGTATATTTCCGTACTTACCTTGATTTTCTACCTACTATTATAGTACGTTTTCAAGAAAAGGTTTTACGAAACTTATTACCTGTTTTACGGCGAGGGGTTAGTATTTTCAAAAAGGAAAGGTTTTCACAGAAATAATTAACTATGGCCCACTCACCCTTTTGTTTTTCGCCCCTCCAGGTTTAGCGGCTTGAAGTTGTCGATGTCCAAGGCGGTGGTATGACAAAGGTTAAATCTCTCGGTATTGTGAATTCTCTGTATTCTGTATTTATTCATTTATTCATTCAAATACTCCTTATTTATTCAAATTGGCTTTCGTCACCCTACGCGGTGTCGGCCAGCACATCCGACTTTTGGGTGTCCACGTGTACATCCGGGTCGGGATGTGTCAGTTTGGTATCAGAGCACGGTTACTACTAACCTATGCTCTTCCTTCCGCACTCTGTACCTGTTGTTCGGTATCAGACTTCAATTTCTTGAATCTTGGCTATTTCTTCGGTATTCTACTACCTGCCAAGTTCATTCTTGAACTTTGTGTTCTCGATTTCTTCTCTTGGAATTGGGAAATTCTCCGAACTCTACACTTTCGGTGTATTGTTTCTCTCTGGTTTAATTCTAAGTTCTCTTAGTGTCATACCACCTCGACGTCACTAATGCGCAGTTTTTGGGTAGTTTTCCCGACTTGACGGTTTTGCCGCGTTTTTCGGTACGCGTAGTTTTAGTGCTTAACGCTGGACGTTTCTTTACCAACTTGTGTTGGAAATCGCACTGAATTGGGAAACTGATTCAGTTGGCGTATTTCGTATTTTCGGTGTGTGGTGTCAGCTTGACACATCAGATGATCTTTCATCAAATACTTTCCCTTGGGGACGACGCTAGGCGTAGATTTTGGCAGAACTTGTTTTCGTGTCCGACAAATTCTTGTGGACGTAATTCGTGAGACTTGGTTTCACAAATTCTTTTCACTGACGGTGTTCTACACCTTAACCGACAACTTCTACCTTCGGGTGACAGTTGAACAACTAACGTTGTTTGACTGATCGTGCCTTTTAACTTCTTGTGGCTGTAGGCGGCGATCGCTGAGTACGTCAGCGTGTACTCAAATTGTTAGCAGATGAAGACTTGGAGACGTTTTCCTCCCAATTACTCTAATCACTTTCCATTTTCATCCGGAAATGGAAAATTATCACCGTGATTTCCTTGTACGGTACTTTCCGCACGTGGCGACTGCAATGACTCTTCGATGATCGTAAACTGAACCTGTCAGTCGACTCTTCTCGAATAATTTCGTGCCTACTACTTTTCGGTAGTTGGGATAATTTCCATCTTCGTGATGTTGATCAATTGTGTGGAGTCCTTACGACTGTGCTGTTTTGTCGTGACTCAATTCTCTTCGAACGATTGAAGAACTTTTCGTACTTCAGAAGTCAACACTTCTTCCACTCATGACTTTTGTCATTCAAATCGATCATCTTCCCACTTGTGCATGTACGGCTATCTCGACTATTCGCTTCGGCGACGGTATGGATTGCATATCCACTAGTGACGGTGATTGAAAATAACTTCGGTTTGACTCTATTTGCGGCGTATCTACTGTCTGAGTACAGTTTGACTTTTTACCGAATCTTCGTATTCGAACTCCGACGAGGAAACAAACCACCCAGACAGAACCCAGAAAACCGATATTAGCCCCGGCTTGAATTCTTTAGGACTCCGGCGAAGCCCTCGAGCTTTTCCGTCGAGTTCCTAAGTGGTCCCAAGGACTGGAATCAGGCTCGACACGGCTTAAAATGGCCTGGGATCACTGTTCTGGAATCGACTTCTTTGCATCCAGTAGTTGGGTATCGGACGATCATTCTTTCGGTCTCCGAAAGAATCTGTCTTTCAATGTGAAATTTCAGCCTTTGAAACTTTCTATCAACAATCTACTTTCGGTGGAGACGTACCTTGCCAAGGCAATGTCATTCCATACTCTGGATCCTTTCTCCCGAATTTTGATTATTCTGCCCTGTATCCTGGTGGTGCCTGACTGTTCCAGTGTGGAGCGCTGTTGGCTCATGGACGAGTGCGTACTTTGACCAGCAAAATACTCTGAACGATTCCGATCTTGTCTTCGGAAACGTTAATCATTCTTGGGCTTTTTACTTGAGATCCAAACGGATCCAAGTATTACTTATTCAGCTATTTCACCTTTGTTCATCCAAACTACTCGACCATGTTGTACTCCTACCGGGTACAATTTGGAATCGCTATGTCGTGAGGCAAAGTTTGTCTTGTTCCTTGGGATTGCCGGTGATACCTTGTTATCATCGCTAATCAAGTTTGCTTGCCAATCTCATTCCTCTGGATGTCGTGGTTTTTGACGTGATCCTAGGAATGGATTGTTACCCCAATTTTCGTGCCAGTGTGGATTATCGGCGGAGGTTGACCACCTTCTTGCCACCTGACATATTGACTGTGACGTTTACCGGTGAGCACCGGAGAAATCGACTTGTGGGCTAACTTTCAGCTTCGAGTACAGTAAGACTGTTGAATTAGGGTTTGTGATGGTTGTATCACCTTTTCGACTATGGAGGAAGAAAATTATTTTCGTGTTGACGATCCATCGGTTGTCAACGAATCCTCCTGAGACTTTACCCGACGATCTACCTGAATTACCGCCTGATCGAGAAGTGAAATTCACCATCGATCTTTCCAGGTATTGATCGTATCTCGTTTCCTTATCTCTTATCTTTTGGCTCCACCTGAGTTGTGTGAGTCAAAGGAATTTCAGCTTATAAAACTTTTCTATCAGTATTCTTGCAATCTCGCACTTCACTTTGTGGAGCTCTGGTCTTGTTCATTCGAACAAGTAACGGTATTCTAAGGCTCTGCATC
>JAEHOF010000199.1:0-32855 GCA_018257905.1 Gillenia trifoliata | reverse complement strand
CTTGATCACTCCATTCCTCTCTCTCCCATCTCTTCTTTGCCGTTCAGTTTTCTGATTTTTCTTTCAAGTATTTTTTTGTTATAAAAAATTTGTCTTAACAAAGTTAACTCGTTACGCCCTAGGACACGTTAGTTTATTAGAAAGTTTATTAGAAAGTTTATTAGAGGTACATCATATGTGTGGTACCCTGACTGCACCGAATAAAAATCGCTTGATATGAGCAAAAATCTGAACGAACGTGAAACGCACTGGCAGCCGCCCACCAACATATTAAAAATACTAAAAGACAGCTTGCTTTATGGTAGTCAAATTTGCCTGGCTGCACCTCCATGCCTTCGAATCGCAGACGGAATTTGACCTTATCTATTGGAGCCTTTTGCTCCTTCAGATTTTAAGTTTGTACAGTTCACCTATGGAAATTGAACTTTCGGGCAAGTTATCAATTTCTAACCCTCATAAAAATTTCATCAAGGATTTCTTTTCCAAATTATTGCTAATTTAAAAGTTTAATAAAATGTAAAAGTTTGATAAGAGATGCTTCAAATTATTGCTCATAACAATTTCACCGATTTTTATTCGGTGCAGTCAGATTTTGCCTCATTATATGTTTTTCAGGATTATGTTTTTCATGACCACTTGTTAGTTTATTAAAAATATAACATGCTTCATAGTCACGGTCATGGCCCGTTGAATTTTCACATTGCGGTCTAGTTTTCAAATGATGGTCTAACTATGGGCTTTCCGTAATAATCTTTTTCTGGACAATAGTTGCACTTTTGATTCCAATTTAAAAAAACTAAAATAATTGTTATTAGTATTCCAAAATTCTCATTTTCTACTTCAAACTTTCTAATACACTTGAGATTTTTTGGAGTGTCAATAACAGTTCCCTTAAAAACTTGTTCTTTTGATCAAATTTACCTGTGAAAAGTTCATCCTACCCTTCATTGATCATTTTATTAGTCAACATGTCCTTCATTCATCAAAACCCACAAAAAACACAACAATACCATAACGACACTCTTAGATTCATTCATTTAGTTGCTCCTCATTGACTAATCAAATTTGAAAAGGTACACCATGCAAGTAGCTGGGTAAGTTTTTCGTCTTCTTCTTCTTTTCTCTCATCTTGTTTTTAGCTCAATTATTCGATTTTTCCAATTAATACATAATTTGATAAATAAAAAAATATAAATATAAAGACTTATCACATGTATTGTTGACTTTTAATACCTGCTAGGTCAGAGCCGGCCTTGTGGGAGTGCAAGTGGTGCACCCACACAGGGCCCCCGATTTTGAAGGACCCTGAATTTTTATTGTGTATGTAATATATATAGGTTATCTTATATATATTTTTGTGCAATAAATTAATTGAGTTTATGCTTAGCAGATGTGGTTTTTGCAATACAATTTTCACTCGAGGTTGTGAGTTCAAACCCCTATAGTTCGCTTTTTTTTTTTTTTTGCAAAATTTTAAGAAAAAAAAATCCAAAACAACATGAAAGCTATTTAAACCCAAGACCTTTTTGAAAAAGTCATAATTTATTTTCAACTCAACTGATCGTTAAAGTATTGTTGGGGCGTTATCATATTATTTTTATGGTTGTATTGGTTCAAAATAATAGAAGGAGGAGTATCGTTGGAGTGTCATTGTAGCGTCATCAGATTGTTGTTGTTGTTGTAGTGGTGGTTCAAAATCCTAAGAATTTTTGTTTAAATCAAATTGAAATGTAAATCCTTTTTTATTAAATGGGGTTTTTTCAAAATGGGTTTTTGGTTGTTTATAAAATTGTTGGGGTGTAGTTTTGACGTGATTGTGGTGTTGTTAACTGAGTGGTGGCTCAACATCGAAAATGAAGTGTCGTTGGATTTTGTTGCATTTTTTTCTTTCTTTTTGATTAATAAAGGGCAGTGTGGAGTGTGGACTTTTTAAAGGCAAATTTGAAAGATAAAAAAAAATCATTTTTTTTCAAAAGTGAGATCAAAAGTGCAACCATTGTTAAAAAGAGATTATTGTTGCTAAAAGCTTTTTAATTAACTGCAATGTGCTCATCTACTTAAGCATTAGAAAATACTTTTGCAACTACGATAATTTGACCCATATCTTCATGCACAAAAATAATATATCAAAAAATTCATTTTGCTCGTAATTACCATTCAGTATTATAGGTAGAGTTGACACTTTAAATTAATTTGAAACCAAATATTTATTTGGAAAAATTTGTCCAAACACATTTCCATTTTGTTTTCACTATATTACTAATGTCGGCTTGGTCCTTACCTTAACATTATATTCTATTTTTAAAGGGAATTTTAATGAAAATAATGTTTTAAAACTTTTTTTTGATTAAAAAAACTCTAATAATTTTATTTAATAAAAATTCAGCAAAAATAATAAAAAAGACTTAAAATTTAATATAATTATAAAAAAAAACTAAAACAGTGCTCGCGGGTCCCACCCACCCAACTTCCTCACGTATCCATCACACCTCTCCCTCTCTTTCTCTCTGTCTCCCATTCATCCCCATATCTTTTTACAACTTTTTTTATTTATGTTTTTGTTTTTATTTTGTCTCTTCCGATCTATCTCCCTCACACACCCATCTCTACCTCTCTCCTCTATCAATAACTTCTGTCCACTAAAAAGAAAATTAAAACAGACAAAAGTTTATACATCCAAGATAATATTTTCACAATTTGTATTACAAAAGCATATTAAATAAAAAAATCATACCAAAAAACCCAATTTAAAATAAAAACACATAATTTAACAAAATTATTATTAACAAATTTTTAATGAAAAATACTTTATGAAAATTTATTCATGAAAAACACTTAATTGTTTTTTTTTAAATAGTAAAATTTCTTAAAATTATTTTTTTCAAAAGAGTGTCACCGTTTTTCAAAATAAGTGTCACATTTTTTCGAAATAGTGTCACTATTTTTAGAAATAGTGTTACCGTGTCTATAAATAGTGTCACCGTTTTCTCAAAATAGTGTTACTGTTTCTTAAAATAGTATCACTGTTTCTAGGAATAGTATCACATTTTCTAGAAGTAGTGTTACCGTTTTTAAAAATAGTGTCACTATTTCTCGAAATAGTATCACTGTTTTTAAAAATAATATTACTATTTCTAAAAATAATGTCACAATTTTTTAAAATATAATCACATTTTCAAGAAATATTTTAATTCTTTATGACAGAACTAATAATTGAGTAACATGCGGTGCTCTTAGAGCCCATATATTTTTCACAGTTCATTTTGCTTTTTTTCCTCTTGTATTGTGGTCAATGCCACATCTATCACCGCTCCATTTTTCTGTGGGCTCCTCTTTCCTCACCCTTTCGAGTGGTGATGCCAAATTCGAGCAACTGTGACTTGACACATGATATATAGCAAGACAAAGCTTTTGGCCTCCAAGAACAATCATGTGGTCAATAATTTCTCCACTGGTATGAAAACCGGCACTCGATTAAACAATGTAGATTTAAGCCTGCAGTCCAGCACCAACCCAAAGAGTACCAGTGAAGTTCAGAAAAGCCACATACCTGTATCTGTAGGCAAAGGTAGGCAAAGAGAAGAGATATGAAATTCCCATGGAATATTTGTCTCATCCGAAATTCCATCACTGGGATGTGATCTCGGGCTCAAGATTTTAAGACGTCTTCTGATGCTTCCATGCAGCACTGAGACATTTGATCCTCTGTTGAAGCTCAACAATGAACATTTTGTATAATATACGCGGCCATCCCATTAAACTGCATTTTCCAAACCCAATTTAGAGCTCTTTCCAGGGAGATATGAATGCAAGAAACAAAGTATGATGTATGATTAAATACAATAAATGAGAGAAAAACAAGGTATGATGTATGATTAAAACCTCCAGATCAATCTGAATTTCATTTATATATGTCCGTCATGGTGACAATATATTTATCACGTCTACAAATGAGAGACCTATATAATCAAAAGTTGTATGGTTATTCGCTTCTTTCATCACATCTTTTTCTTCGTTGAATCAGTACTGCATATCCACGAAAGTAAACTAAGAAGCAAAACCTAAACCAAAAAAATTTGAAGCCATATTATATAGTTCAAAAATTAAAAAGAACTACAACGGTTGTGTAATAATTGAATTGAATGAAGTACTTACAAATTGTCATCTTGCCGGTTGCTTAGTAGCTACAATACCATCTAAGTGTAAAAGCGCAAACTCCTAAACCGTTTTTGGTTTCAGTATTTAATGTTCATCTTCCTTATAAGCAGTAGTGATCTAGAAAACTAAATTGCCATTGTAGTATCTAAAGTAGACAAGAAGGGAGAGTTACATCGGTATTTAGAAAACAGTGAAAACAGAGATGTAAAAGTAAATAGAACTTTTGAAGAACTTTCTGAAGTCAATTTACCTGTCTTGACACTAATTTCTCTATCATAATTTTCACGACACCATATAACAAAAAGTGCTAGATGACACCCTATACCAAATTCATCAAATCATCCACTTTAAGTTGATTAATTTAGATTGGATTTTGGGATTGAAATTATTATTTTAGATATGAAGAAACAAAAGGCAGATAATGAGGAAGAACATCATGTGTATGTAAATGTATAAAGATAGGACTATATTATCGAAAAGAAGGAAATTAAAGAGAAATTAAAGAAAATAATTAAATGAAGAAACAAGGTTGGCATTTGAATATTTCATAGTTTAAACTGAAAGATGTTCGAAACGCACCTTACTCATCGGGATAAATATGAATGATTGGGATGTGAGCAATCTTCGGCCAGTCCTCACCTATTTCGTTCTTGCATCTTTTCCCTAGCATGGGGCAATACCAAATTTGCAATGTATTCAAACAGGGAAGGCAAATGATCCAATGGTGGAAGATGTAGGCATCTACTACACTCATACAATTTGAGATTAACAATATTTATGAGAGAAGAAAACCAACCCGCAAACCTCAAACCAAAATAATACCACACGCACAACTCCTTTAGATTTGAATGGGGTTCCAACACTTCCATTGACATGATAATTTCCTTCTCATCAACTGTGTTTACATATTCTCCATCTTTCCAGAATAAACCCAATGAAAGGAGATGTTGCTTCTCCTTCAGACGTGCACAAACACCGTTTAATTCTGACATCACATCTTTCTCGTGCCTCAAATTTATAATATTTAACTCTCCCCTTAATTCCTTAAGCCTCCCCAATTCACCAAGACCAACATTGTCCCTCAACCTGGAATCGTTTTCGCTCAAAGTAAATCTGCCCAATGTACGAAGACCAGTCAATTCACTAAGTCCACGAGGCATTTGAGTCAATTGATCACAGCCTTTCAAGTTGAGATGCCTCAAGTTGATCATCTTCTTAATGCCTCTAGGCAGTTCCACAAGCCACTGACAATGAGAGAGATCTAGTGTTTCCAAGTTTTGAAGGTCAACTACCCAATCTGGAAGTCTCTCGATGGGATTACGACGAAGATCGAGATATCTCAAATGTTTCAATTTTTTAAGACATTTCGGTAATGTTTTAACTCCCAAACAATTGAGACTCAGCATGCGTAATGATTTAAAATTTGAAACAATAGTAGTACAAAATGAATTACATAATAAACCCCCATAAACAAACCCAAAATCTTGGCAATGAAAAAGAAAAGTCCGTATCTTATTTGCTTTTAGCAAAGACGTTGGCACTTTCCAATTCGACGAATCAATTACAAAACTGAAAGATATATGACGAAGCTTTTCATGAAAATTCTCTCGATTCAGATGAACTATAGTGCTTCCAACCCCTGACACTAATATTGCAAGTTCATTCATGAGATCATGCATTTTACAACGTTTACTATACCAAACTCATCTTTTTCTTCTTCTTGAAAAAAAGATCTCCGCAACAATTCCTTGTAATATTCATATGCAACATCTTCCAAACACTCGTTTTCATCAGATGACTTAATGAATCCTTGCGCCACCCAAAGGTTAATCAATCTCTGTACGGGGATCTCATAATCAGGTGGGAACAAGCTACAATAAGCAAAACAATGCTTCAAATATGACGGGAGAACATCATAACTTAGTTTAAGTGTTGGCAAAATTTCATTTTCCTCTTGACTAATTTTTGAAAGTTTCTTATCTTTGAAATTCAACCTTCTGTTTCGTGATGCTTGGTCCGCAACATCCCACTTATCGTCCTTATAGCGAGTGGAACTCCCTGAAATTTTCTTGCAACCTCCTTCCCAACTGCCTTGATAGTTGAATTCTCTGGCTCTTTTCCATCTTCAAAAGCCATTTTCTTAAACAAAGTCGAACTCTGCTCTTCATCCAAACCCTTTAAGGTGTATGGTTTTGCTGTGTCTGATGTTGTCGCAACGGTTTCACTGCGAGTGGTTATTAGTATTCTGCTACCTTTCTCACCTCCCATCAACAAGTCCTTCAAGCTAAGCCACTTGTCCCGATTCTCATCCCGATTCTCATTCGATTCTGATCAACTATGGTACTTTCGACCCCCTACACTAAGATTGCAAGTTCATTCATGAGATCGTGCATTTTACAACTTTTTATTATACCAAACTCATATTTTTCTTCTTGAAAAAAGATCTCCGCAACAATTCCTTGTAATATTCATACGCAACATCCTCCAAACACTCGTTTTCATCGGATGACTTAATGAACCCTTGCGCCACTTAAAGGCTAATCAATCTCTGTACATGGATCTCGTAATCAGGTGGGAATAGGCTACAATAAGCAAAACAATGCTTCAAATGTGACGGGATAACATCATAACTTAGTTTAAGTGTTGGCAAAATTTCATTTTCCTCTTGACTAATTTTTGAAAGTTTCTTATCTTTGAAATTCAACCATTCTGTTTCGTGATGCTTGGTGCGCAACATCCCACCTATCGTCCTTATAGCGAGTGGAACTCCCTGACATTTTCTGGCAACCTCCTTCCCAACTGCCTTGATTGTTGAATTCTCCGGCTCTTTTCCATCTTCAAAAGCCATTTTCTTAAACAAAGACCAACTCTGCTCTTCATCCAAACCCCTTAAGGTGTATGGTTTAGCTGTGTCTGATGTCGTTGCAACAGTTTCACTGTGAGTGGTTATTAGTTTTCTGCTACCTTTCGCCCCACCCATCAACAATTCCTTCAAGCTAAGCCGCTTCTCCAAATAAACAAGCTCCAGAAGTAGATGTTCCAAATGATTTTGTCTTCCAAGATTCTGCTCCAAGTAACCTTAGAGAAACGAAAATTATGCATGATGCTCTTCCTGATGAGAGTTCCCCTCAGTATGTTCAACCAACAGAAGTTGTGCAAGATGATCCTCTTCCAGATGTCGGTTCCCCTCAACATGTTCAACCAATGGAAATTATGCGAAATGCTGTTTCTCCGGAAATCGTTCCTACAGTTTCTCTCAATTACAGGAATGATGTTACTGAACCTGACAAATCTATTAACCCAGAAATGAATGAGAAAGGCATACTTTCTCCAATTACAGAGGAAAATACACCTTCTGGTGGGCCATCACCATCGTCTCTGCCAACTTCAGGACCACGAGCTTCTGTTGCTTCTTTACCAGAAATGAACGAGAAAGACGTTTCCTTTCGTGAGTAGAGTTCTCATCGTCTATATTGTTCTTAATATGTATGCATTAATAAGACCCAACTTTGTTTTTCCCTTGAATGTTTCTCTCTCCTGTTGCAGAAATGCAATCAACTGTAGAAAATGGTACCGGCATATATTGTTTTGGTTGATTAAGCTTAAAGGTTTTCTGTATTGTTTACCAGAAAGCTAAAGATGTATTTTCTAGAGAGAGCTTGAGAGGGAACAAGAGACTGTATTTCTTGATTATGAACAATAAGAATTACAATGAATATAAATCCTATTGTTTCTGCTAGCATTGATGGTTCTGCACAGAGTACATAGACTGTCCATGCACACCATGAAAAAGACATAACAGACAAACAGCTGTGAATAGGACAAGTGCAGACAGCTGTAGTTGACTGAAACCTTAAACAAAACAAACGACCAAACAAATAGCCGTTGCATGTTGTACTAAAGATAGTAAACTTTAGATATTTAGTGTCTTGCTCTATTCAGAAGAAATCGGGATGACTTTGCCTCCATCGGGTTGCTTCTTAACTCCCGTCGGGTTGCTCATTTAGCTTCCATCGGATTGCTCCATTTCATCGGATTGCTTCCTGACATGCATCGGGTTGCTCTCTTTCACTTCATCCACATGATTAACTTCTGCGGGTTGGAAGTTAAGCTTGTAGCAGTTTACTTCTCAACAGCCTCTCCTAAGCTGCACACTGGCTTAACTCCAAGTCTCAATCTCAGTTGATTGAATCTGTCCTTCGGTAGGGCCTTCGTAAAGATATCCGCGAGTTGTTCTTCACTTCTACAGGATTGCAAATCAATCACTCCTTGCAGAGCTTCTCTTATGAAGTGATATCTTCGATTTATATGCCTGGTTCTTTGATGAAATACGGGATTCTTCGCCATAGATATTGCTGACATGTTATCACAGAACAAAGGTGTTGCCTGTGTCTGCATCTCCCCGAAATCATGTAGAACGAACCTCAACCAGATTGATTGCGCTGTTGCTTCTGATGCTGAAACATACTCAGCCTCAGCCGTGGATAGTGCAACTGTATTTTGCTTCACAGATGCCCAAGAGAATACTCCACTGCCGAAGCTAAATGCATAACCAGACGTGCTTCTGCTATCGTCCTCACTTCCTGCCCAGTCTGCATCACAGAATCCAATGAGGATTGCTGATTTGTCCTTCACATACTCTATCCCATAGTTGATAGTTCCTTGCACATATCTCAGGACTCTTCGTGCAACTCCCATATGCTTCTTGGTCGGATTGCTCATGAACCTTGATAGCAAACTTGCAGCGTACATCAGATCAGGTCTAGTTGCTGTTAGATACAGTAGACTTCCAACAATTTTTCTGTAGAGACCTTCATCAGTTAGATCACTTCCATCCACCTTCTTGAGCTTTTCACTAGTAGGCAATGGAATGGATACAGGTTTGCAGTCCTCAAGCCCAAATTTTGCAAGTAAGGACTTGGCATACTTACTCTGGTGTATAAATACTCCTCGATCAGTCTGTAGTATCCCCATGCCTAAGAAATGGTGTAGGAGTCCAAGATCTGACATTTCATACTTCTGCATCATTTCCTTTTTGAACTCGATCAGCATCTTCTCACTGCTTCCGATGTAGACAATATCGTTCACATATATTGAGACAATTATCAATCCTCCTTCATCATCTGATCTTGTATACAGTGTGGCTTCACTTGTGCTCCGTGTGAACTTGCACCGAGAGAGATATGCATCAATCTCGCTGTACCAGGCTCTAGGTGCCTGTTTAAGTCCATACAAGGCCTTCCTTAGCTTGTAGACTTTGTGAGCTGCATTCTTCACTTCGAAACCTTCGGGTTGCTCAATGTACACTTCTTCATTCAGTACCCTATTCAGAAAAGCTGACTTGACATCCAACTGAAATAGCTTCCAACCTTTCTGAGCTGCTAGAGCTATGAGGGTTCTAATTGTGTCTAACCTTGCAACTAGTGCAAAGGTCTAGTTGTAATCGATTCCAGGTTTCTGTGCATACCCTTTTTCTACGAGTCTTGCCTTGTGCTTCTCAACTGTACCATTCAGATTAAGCTTGGTCTTGTACACCCATTTTACACCTATAACAGGTTTGTTGACTAGCCTCTCAACAAGTTCCCACGTGTCATTCTTCTCAATCATTTCCAATTCAGCCTTCATAGCTTCTTGCCAAGCTATATCACTTGCTGCTTCCTGATAGTTCTCAGGCTCTATGATGCACATGTGGCACCTTGTGTATATCTCTTCCAGAGTTTTCAACTTCACTAGAGTAGAGTTGGATGTGGAGTCTTGTCCTTGACTTTGACCATTGTCTTCAGCTGACACATGTTCAGCAGCATTCGAATAAGAACCTTCCGATTCATCAAACTGAGTTGCATTAGACTGCTCATCTCTTGCTTCGTCTTCGGTTCTATCTCCTTCAAGATTGAAAGGTATTGTGATAGATTCCACTTGATTATTCTCCCAGTTCCATGACTTATCTTCACTGAATACCACGCTCCTTGAGAGTACAATCTTCTTGGATTGTAGATCATACACCCGATATCCCTTTTCACAGCTTCCATATCCCATAAAAACTCCTTTACTGGTTTTTTCACCAAATTTACTCCTCTGGTGAGTTGGGACATGAGTATAGCAGATACAACCAAATACCTTCAGATGCTTTATTCCTGGTTTTCTGCCTGTGAAAGCTTCAAATGGCGTCTTGTTTAACACAGACGTTGTGAGACATCGGTTTTGCAGATATACAGCTGTACTTACAGCTTCTGCCCAGAAAACCACTGGAATGCCTTTCTCACTCATCATGGACCTTGCCATTTCACCGATTGTTCTATTTCTTCTCTCAGCTACTCCATTCTTCTAAGGAGAGTAGGCAATGGTCAGTTGCCTCTCCATTCCCATTTTCGCACAGTAGTCTAGAAACTCATGTGAGGTATATTCACCACCTTTGTCACTTCTCAGTTTCTTCAGACTGTATCCGCTTTATAGTTCCACAAAGGCTTTGAATTTCTTAAACACATTGAAGGCATCAGACTTGTTTCTAAGAAAGTATACCCAACACATTCTTGAGAAGTCATCAATGAATGTGATGAAGTACCTATTTCCTCCAATGGATTCGTTCTGCATTGGTCCACACAAGTCGGTGTGTACCAATTCGAGTGGATGGCTTGCTCTCCATGCCTTCTCTTTGTCAAATGGCTCTCTGTGATGCTTCCTTGAAACACATCCTTCGCACACTTCTTTCATCTTTGTTAGAGCTGGTAATCCGAGTACCATTTCTTTCTGTTGCATCGTCTTCATGCTGGCGAAGTTCAAGTGTCCAAGTCTTCTGTGCCAAATCCAAGAGTCTTCAACCAAGGATGCCTTCCTAGCAACTGGTGCTATTGATTCCAAGGAAAGTGGAAAGTATCGGTTTCCTGCCATTACCACTTTTGCTACAACATTGTTAAGACTGTTATCATCAAAGATGACTGCCATATTGCCTCCAAATAGTACATAGTACCCATGCTCCATCATCTGACCAACACTCAGTAGATTTTCGTCCAAACCTAGGACCAGCAAGACTTCATGTATGTACCTTTTCCCATGCTGAGTTTCAACCACTAGCGTGCCTTTTCCCATTGCTTGTACGAGATCTCCAGTCCCCATCTTGACTTTGCAAGTCACAGATCTGTCGATGTTTATCAACACAGATTCTTGAGATGTCATGTGGTTGCTGCATGCACTATCCACAAACCATACACTTCTATCTTGCATAATAGAAGAGTGACAAGCATAGAACATGGTTCCTGTGGTTGCTTCTTCTTCCCTTGCATAGTTGGCTACTTGCTTGTGACTATCGCAGTCCTTTGCAGTATGTCCGAAACGGTTGCATTTTCCACATCTGGCTTTTCCTTTGTGTCTACATACACCAAAGTGATACTTGTGACAGACTTGACACTGTGGTTTCACACCACTTTGACTGCTACTTCCTTGCTTGTTTTGTGTGTTGAATCTGTTGTTCCAATTTCCTCCGGAATAACTATTCCAGTTCGAGCCATTGTTGCTGTTCACATTTCCATTTTGAGACCAGTTTGATCCCTTTTTGTGGTGTCCTTGCCATCTTTGATTTGGCCTGTTTTGAGGACCTTTGGATGTACTTGCTCCTTGGCTACTGCCAACTCTGAGGCTACTGAAAGCTCTTTCGGTTCCAGTCAATCTATCTCGTTCATCATGTAAGTCTTCTCTTTTATCATAGACTTTCACAGATGCTATGACCTCTTCGACTCTAATGTCATATAGATCTCGAGTTTCCTCAATAATCGACACGATGGACTTATATCTCCTGCTTAGACTCATTAGCAGTTTCTGTACTATCCTTTTTTCATGTACATCTTCACCAAGTGACTTCAGGTTGTTTATGATTTCGAAAAATCTAGCCAAATAATCATCTAGGCTTTCACCATCGGTCATTCTCATATATTCAAAATCTGCTCTTACAGCTTGGAGTTTAACAACTCTTACCTTTTTGTCTCCTCTGAACTCTCTACTCAGGATGTCCCAAGCTCCTTTTGCAGTCTTCTCGTTTCTGATACGAGAAAAGAGCTCATCAGTTAGTGCTCCTTGTATGAGACTCAACGCCTTAGCATTTTTGATTCTATCTTCTCTGGAAATAGTGTGTGTTTCCACGGGGACTTGCTCAGCCATGCTTTCTTCATCTCCGAGTCCTTCTTCCTCCTGAGAGATCGGCTGTGGTGGTTGTGGTTGTGGTTGCGGCCCAGTCTCTACTACATCCCATAGATCGTGTGCTATGAGGATAGTCTCCATTTTGACAGCCCAAAAATCATAGTTCGTACCATCAAACTGCGGAGTTCGTAAATCTCCACCTGAAGAACTTGATCCCACCATTTTCTTATTGTGATACAGTGAATTTGACAACGAAAGGACCCACCTTTATTCCCTGTTGGAAATTTTCCAGAGAGAACCTCTCTTCACAGTTTACGCCCCTCTTAGGAAATCAGACCTATAGCTCTGATACCATGTAGAAAATGGTACCGGCATATATTGTTTTGGTTGATTAAGCTTAAAGGTTTTCTGTATTGTTTACCAGAAAACTAAAGATGTATTTTCTAGAGAGAGCTTTAGAGGGAGCAAGAGACTGTATTTCTTGATTATGAACAATAAGAATTACAATGAATATAAATCCTATTGTTTCTGCTAGCATTGATGGTTCTGCACAGAGTACACAGACTGTCCATGCAGACCATGAAAAAGACATAACAGACAAACAGCTGTGAATAGGACAAGTACAGACAGCTGTAGTTGACTGAAACCTTAAACAAAACAAACGACCAAACAAATAGCCGTTGCATGTTGTACTAAAGATAGTAAACTTTAGATATTTAGTGTCTTGCTCTATTCAGAAGAAATCGGGATGACTTTGCCTCCATCGGGTTGCTTCTTAACTCCCGTCGGGTTGCTCCCTTAGCTTCCATCGGATTGCTCCATTTCATCGGATTGCTTCCTGACATGCATCGGGTTTCTCTCTTTCACTTCATCCACATGATTAACTTCTGCGGGTTGGAAGTTAAGCTTGTAGCAGCTTACTTCTCAACATCAACACCACATGTTGAGCAGCCAAGAGCAAGAGCAAGGAAGAGAAAGCAGTATTTTGATGAGACCCTTGTGTTATCCAATGAGTATGGTTGCACATATTATTACTGTAGGGTCATTGTTTCTTCTGGTTTTGATTAATGAAATAAGTTTGTGAATTTTGTAGGTTTATGAATAATACAATTCAAGAGGCTAGTGATTTAAAGGGTACAAGGAGGAATATTCCGTGCTCTACTTTGGGTGTTTGGAAGTTGAACAACAGTTTAGAAAGGAACAAATATTCTTCCAGCCTTCATTAAGTGGTGAGGGGATCTTTTCCCTTCATGTATTTTATCTCACTGATTGTCTTCCATTTTAATGAGTTTTTATTTTATTTTATATTTTTTTATGAAGATCTTGGTGTCTGTCTGTAGGATTGTGTTCGGATCTTCGTAACATTTTTGACAAAGACTATATATCCAAACAGTCCCATTTGTTTGAGGGAGTTCTTCCAGTCTCTGGACCTGCAACCAACACCTCCTCCTCCTACAACTGAAATCTCCCCAGAGCGCAGTGTTCCACCATCTCTTCCTGTCGCTCAAGCTTCCACAGAGTTTAATGGTGCACAATCTCCCCCAGCAATTGAACGTTTTCAGAACGTTGAAGAACATGATGGTGGAAATAACTTACCAGATTATGAGGGTGCACAATCTCTGCCACAAATTGAACGTTTTCAACATGTTGAAGAACATGATGGTGGAAACAACTTACCAGAGTATGAGGGTGCACAATCTCCTGCCACTCAATATGACTTTATTCCTGCTCCGTCTCTAAACTTAATGTCAGCTTCAGTTCCTCCATTGGAAACAAGCACTGGAACTCAAATACTGCTGACACTGGATCAAACAGCATTGACTGGATTTCACGAGTCTGTAAATGAAGCACCAAAGACAATGTTTGAGGAGTGGCTAGGTCCAGAGAACACCGGTCTATCAAATAATCCTGAGTTCAACGATTCTGCAGAAGCAGTAAGTTGTTTTTTGGTCCTATTTGTGTTTGGCTTTGATATCAATTTGCCTTTTGTTTTACTGTTTAGTGCCCATTTGTTGGAAGCCTTAAGTTCTCCTTAATGTTTGCGTGAGAGGCGTTTGGTTTAAGGTTTAAGGCTCAGGGAAACTTTATAGAGAACCTAAGGCTTGTACAAACAGCTCATGCTATTGCGCACAGCACGTTATACTGAGCTAATGCTTCACTTAGCCTTGAGTAATAAATTTTACAAAAATTATAGGCAACTATTGTATCTACAAGACAAGTATTCCACTCATATATATAGTAAATGTGAAAATGATCTATTTGGAACGGAAGATAAAAAGAACATTAGCATCTCTCATATATTAGCCAGCTTAGCAAATTCTCTTGAAATGTTGAATTGCATGAAAAAATCATTGACCATACATAATGAAAATTTCTGTATTTTGATTAGTTTTACATAAGTTTTATGTGATTTTTGCTACAAAAAACGATCAATCTATGAGCCACATTTCTTAATTAAATGGCAAGTTAAAGATAAGTTGATGTAAGAGCATAGTACTAATTACCAGACCAGAAACAAAGATAAAATGGGAGCAGATTTTTTTATGAATATTACCTCAATGTCGATATAAAAGGTTTTAATAAAAGCTTCTGTTTCTTATAAAAAAAAGTTTGAAATACAGAACTACAAATGCATATCACCCAACACATAAGCACAATACAAATAATAGGTCGACACTAGTATTTATTTTAATTACCATTCATTTCATATAGAGGGCCAGATTTTTGTTTGAAGACAATTTGTGCTTTATATTTGTTGTGGGATGGGCGCGTCCCCTTTGTTCTCGCCATAGCCTTTTATTTGGAGTCTCAAGTATTTAATCTTATTCTTATTTTTATGATAATCCTAACTCCTAACCCTCGTTCATTTTGACCTTCTTTTCCTTGTGGACTAATTGTAGATATTGAATTATTTTTCTTACCATTATATGAGATTATACACTTTTGACCTGCCAGGCATTATGTGATGTTACGATGGTCATAATTTATCGTTCAGAATATACTTATGAGAGACATACTTCTTTTTGAAACCCCTTTCCATGAATTAGTTAACTCCATGTATTAGTGCATAACTCCACTTTTTCCCGTCTGAACCAGTTAACGAATAATTAACTTTCTATCTCGTTGAAATGTTCATTGTAGGGTCTTTTTTTTCTGGAAGCAGATGGCAACACACCAGCCGGTAAACTCAGAAATCTTTCTTTAATCTGTGATTTGAGTGATTATTTAAATTGTGCATAGTGTTTTTCTTGGCTGTCTGTACGAATAAGAGTACATTCTTCATATTCATTTACTTTTGTGCACTGTTTGGATGACATATCTATGCTTGTACCAGTATCTCAAGCGACACAAGGAGTACCGGGATCTCAAGGGACACAAGGAGTTGACTCATTGTCCATTAGAACCAGGTACTTGTCTTTCAATTGTTTCTTTTTCTTTATTTACAAAGGGTTTAGTTAGTCACGGTATTTCTGTATTCGGTGGCTCATTATCTTTTATTTTTCTCCCCATTTGGTATGCAGGGCTGTGGCTCAATTTTTGAAAAGGGAATCTTCTATCACCTCAACTTCAGAAGACATCACTGGAGATCTCAGCTTGGACAAAATTTTAGAAGGAAAAACTAGAAAGCTATGTGCCCGAATGTTCTATGAAACACTGGTAACTCTTTTGAGCCATTTCAGTTAGGTTGTCTTGTTTGAATGCAAGTTTTTTTATTGGATAGTAAATTGGAATTCACCTTAGTAAATTTAGAAGTTCTCCAAGTATTTACTGTGGGCCTGTGGCATGGATCTTATGATACATCATGGATTTTAAAAGCAAATTATTCATTTTAGAAGTAGGAACAAGGGAGCAAAAACTAGGGAGTTGATGTTCATAATAACCTTCGAGTTATTGGAAAGTGATTCAGTATCCAAACTTTATTATATCATTTCACTCGAGTTTTTATATTTGTTCCTGCAAATGTCATTACACAAATAATAGCCGGAAAAATCTGTCTCTAGTATTAAGAAATATTATATGTAAAATATATTTGTAATATATTTAATACCTAAAATAGTCTAGATCAAATCCCACTAAAAGTGGATTACGGTTTTGTAGCCTTAGAAATAGACTTGATTAGTTGACTTAGTTGTATATATCTTGTACTGCACCTTTGACAATTTGATTAACAAGAAATCCATTCATTCAGCCATTTTTAATATGGTATACAGAGTATCCTGTCCTTGGTACCTGATTGCCTGAATTTTCAACCCTATTCAAATTCAAACACCATGTCAAACACAGAAGTTCAAACACCACCACAAAACAGTCAATCCAATTCCAACAATTCAAAAAATACTAATAGTACTCGGTATGGATTCATCAAACCCATACTATGTTCATCATTCAGATAGTCCTGGTCACATGCTCGTTCCAGAAAAATTGAACGGGGCCAATTATCCATCTTGGAGTAAATCTATGATTCATGCTCTCACAGCTCAAAAACAAAATCGGTTTGTTGATGGCTCCATTCAGCCTCCCTCAGCAACAGATGAACCAAAAGAATATGCTCTCTGGAATCACGTAACAGCATGATTTTATCATGGTTTGCTCAATCTGTGGAACTCCGATCTATCCAAAGGGGTCCATGCCAAAAGTGCCCAACAAGTGTGGGAAGATTTCAAAGATCAGTTCTCACAAAAAGAATGCACCAACAATCTATCAAATCCAGAAGTCCATTGCATCTCTCTCACAAGGCTCCATGACAGTCTCAGCCTATTTCACAAAACTTAAAGGCTTTTGGGATGAATTGTGAGACATATCGTCCTCTTCTCACATGCAACCAGACAAAGGCACATACGAACAAATAGAAGAAGATCGGATGATGCAATTCTCTCATGGGTCTCAATGATGTCTACAACGGAGTTCGGGCAGAATATTCTCATGATGACACCATTGCCTAAAGTTCGGCCAAGCTTACTCACTTGTCATTCAAGATGAAACACAACGCCAAATGACATCGGGGTCCACGGAAAATTTTCAATCGCTGCTGCAGTTCAAAGTCGAATAAACCATTCTCCAACAATTCCAAGAATCTCCACTGTGAACACTGTGATAAAGGGCGGACATACAATTGAAAATTGCCGAACTCAAATATCATTGCAAATTTTGTGACAAAAGAGGTCATATCAAGCATGTGATTTAATAAAAATGGAACAATGGTTCCTAACAATGGAGGGAACCAAGGCAAACCGACAAAACACCAAATCACAACAACGGGTCCCAAGCCAACAACTCACGCATGTTTTCTCTCGCTGCAAACGCAACAAACCGCCCTCAACCACATGGGTCCCAATCCATCTCATGCGCCTCAACCGAACCCGTTGCAAGGGCGCAGAGCAGCCTTCAACAATTGGCCCACGTTGTGTCTATGATGAATTTAACCATACTGCAATAACAATGCTTATGCAAATGCCGCAGTCCTGCTCTTCTTTAATGTTGCCTCAATTAATTTCGTATTTACTAAGCCATGGATTTGATAGCTAGGCGCTTCAATCACATCACTTCGATTGCTCACTTTTCACTAAAACCAAATCTTTCACCGATATCCACTCAAGCAAATTACCCACCGGCTCTTCTACCCACAATCACTCTACTGCACCGTACCGCTCACCCGTGATATCACCTTAGACAATGTTTTTATGCTCTCTTTCACTTGGAATCTTATGTCCGCTAGCCAAGTCACTCGACTCTCTAAACTTGTGCCATTTCCTTGTTTCCACTTTCTCGTGTCTTGGTGCGACGGCTACTGGGAAGATGATTATTCGGTAAACAACGTAGATCTTTATTACATGTCGCCATTGCAAATGATGCATGTCTCCCGTCAAGCCCTCATTCCTCCACCTAGGCATATGCGACTTGGACATCCTTCACCTACTCGTCTTAAATTAGTATTTCATTATCTTCGAATGATATTTCTTTGGATAATAATTGTAATGTGTGTCCCATGGCCAAACAAAACCCGACTTCCATTTCCTTTAAGCTCTATATCAACTCATGATCCATTTGATTTGTTACATTGTGATATCTAGTCCTCACAAAGTTCTTACACATTTAGGAGCTCGATTCTTTCTCACTATCAGGATGATTTTACTAGATGCACATGGGTAGCTTTTGATGCAACATAAATCTCAAACTCAACATCTTTTAAAATCCTTTGTTACTTTTTGCCATACTCAATTTCATGCCAAAATCAGCAATAAGGGTTGACAACTGGTCCGAGTTTGTCCATGAAAGATTTTTTCAAAACCAATGGCATTGAATATCAACGCACATGCTTACACTCCACAACAAAATGGCGTTGTCGAACGAAGCACGGCACATTCTCACCGTTGCACGTAGCTTACGATTTCACCCCAATTACCTCTTCCTTTTGGGGCGAATGCGTATCCACCGCTGTCTACCTCATTAACCGACTACCATCACCCCTGTTATCCAACAAATCCCCTTTTGAGTTATTATACAAACGTCCGCCCTCTTTTGACCACTTAAAAGTTTTTGGTTGTTTGTGTTTTGCCACTGTTGTTCACCCCACACATAAGTTTGATCCTCGTGCTAAACGCTGCATCTTTGTTGGATACCCCACTGGTCAAAAAGGTTACAAACTTTATGATTTGGAGACCAAAAAATTCTTCGTTAGTCGTGATGTTAAATTTTTTGAAACTACTTTTCCTTTCCACTCTATGTCATCCTCACACCCTGCCAACACCGACAACGGGTCTCTCCCATCTCTCCTTTCCACTCAGCCCGTCCCCCCCTCTCCATCACGATGCCATCTCACACCCGACCTCACAACACCCATTCCCACACCAATCTCACCCCAACCTACCATCCCACACTACCCCACCTCTAGCCCACGGATCCTACCAACCCACTATACTCCACCAGCCCACAATACCTCACCTGACCAACCCTCATCCCCTCCAACCTCACCTGTTAGTATTTCCTCTCCTACCCCATCATTAGTTCCCATGCCAACCCCATCCACTGAACATACCAACCTCTCAGACACCTCACATTCTTTGTCTTCATCCTCTTCCGAGACCATTGTTGTTTCCACACCGTCTACTCCACCCCCGCGTCAGTCTCTCCGTCCTAAGCATCCTCCAGTTTGGCATAAAGATTATCACGTGACCAACCAAGTCAGTCACTCTCCCTCGCAGTCTCGTCCTTCCTCAGGTACTCAGTATCCTCTTTCTCATTTTCTTTCCTACTCACGTCTTTCTTCTGCCCATTGTGCTTTTCTCACTAACATTACAGGTCCCACTGAACCCACATCTTATGCTCAGGCTATCCTTGATCCTAATTGGCGACAGGCCATGCATCTTGAATTAGAGGCTTTACAACAAAATAATACATGGAGCATGGTTCCCCTGCCCGTTGGTCACAAACCCATTGGCTGCAAATGGGTTTTTAAAATCAAATACAAATCTGATGGCACCATTGAGCGATACAAAGCTCGTCTTGTTGCTAAAGGCTACACTCAGATTGAAGGCATCGATTATCAGGAAACCTTTTCTCCTACTGCCAAACTTACCACTCTTCGTTGTCTTCTTACTGTCGCTGCTGCCCGCCATTGGTTCATCCATCAATTAGACGTCCAGAACGCTTTTCTCCATGGTGATTTACATGAGATTGTTTACATGGAGCCTCCTCCTGGTCTTCGCCGACAGGGGGAGAACACTGTATGTCGGCTTAATAAATCTCTTTATGGACTCAAACAGGCTTCTAGAAACTGGTTTTCCACCTTTTCAGATACTATTCAGAAAGCTGGTTATCAACAATCAAAAGCTGATTATTCTCTTTTTACCAAAGCTCAAGGTACTTCGTTCACTGCAGTCCTTATCTATGTAGACGACATACTTCTTACAGGAAATGATCTGCAAGAAATAGAACGTCTCAAAACATTTCTTTTCACACGCTTCCGCATCAAAGATCTTGGTGATTTGAAATATTTTTTGGGCATTGAATTCTCTCGTTCTAAGAAAGGCATTTTCATGTCTCAAAGAAAATATGCACTAGATATTTTGCAAGATTCTGGACTTACAGGGGCACGCCCAGACAAGTTTCCAATGGAACAAAATTTGAAACTCACTCCTACTGACGGAGCATTGCTAGATGATCCCACCAAGTACAGAAGACTAGTCGGACGGTTAATTTATCTTACTGTCACCAGGCCTGACATAGTTTTTTCAGTTCGAACATTAAGTCAATTCATGCATGAGCCTCGCAAACCTCATTGGGATGCAGCTATACGAATTCTCAAGTACATCAAAGGTACCCCTGGTCAAGGTTTGTTATTCCCCATCTCCGACAATCTTGAGTTAAAAGCTTTTTGCGATTCCGATTGGGGAGGTTGTCGTGCCACAAGAAGGTCAGTTACGGGATATTGTATTTTTCTTGGAAATTCTCTCATCTCATGGAAATCCAAGAAACAAGATAATGTTTCTCGGTCATCCGCAGAAGCTGAATATCGAGCTATGGCCAACACATGTTTAGAGCTGACTTGGATCCGCTATATATTGCAAGATTTAAAGGTTCCGCAGAAAGCTCCCACACCATTATTTTGTGACAATCAGGCAGCGCTGTACATTGCAGCCAATCCCGTTTTTCATGAGCGTACGAAGCATATTGAAATTGATTGTCACATTGTTCGAGAAAAACTGCAAGCTGGAATGATTAGCCCTTCTCATGTACCTACACGCTTCCAGTTAGCAGATGTATTTACGAAGGCCTTGGGGAAAGATCAATTTTTGACACTGCGCGACAAGTTGGGACTTCATAATATTCACTCTCCAACTTGAGGGGGAGTATTAAGAAATATTATATGTAAAATATATTTGTAATATATTTACCTAAAATAGTCTAGATCAAATCCCACTAAAAGTGGATTACGGTTTTGTAGCCTTAGAAATAGACTTGATTAGTTGACTTAGTTGTATATATCTTGTACTGCACCTTTGACAATTTGATTAACAAGAAACCATTCATTCAGCCATTTTTAATACTTAGCAGCAGAAGTTTCTCAAGTGGATTTTACATCAAGTCAAATATATTGGGCTTAAATTATTTCTATGCTAAATTGGTTTGTTATTTGTTTCCTTTTATACTTTGTGAACAAGCAAAAAATATGCTATTTTTTTTTCCCAGGTCAAGGAAACTTATACTGCCCGTAGAAGTACGAATTGAGCATTTATTGGTACGTAACTACTAATATGATTTTTCATTGTCAATTTCAGGTTTTGAAGACTTATGGTCTTGTTATGTAAAACAAGAAGTACCTTATGGTGACATTAGTTTGTCATTGACCCAAGCCCATCAAGCTCAAATTCTAAGACGATATGAGGCAATCCAGTGCAAGCTGATCTTTGCAATATTTGTCGTGGCGTCATAGACACTTTTGATATGTTTTAGTGCTTGTCAATTTTTAGCCACTCTGTAAGACTTGGCACGAGTGGCAAGTTTTGTCTAATCACGGTGTTTTAACCACAAAGGTGGCTAGACTACTTGGGGTAAACGTTTGATTGGAAAATGTTTGTGTGAAAACCGAAACACGGATCGTACTATCTTTTCAGAAGCTGAGTAAAACACCGTGATTAGACAGTAGCTGGTATTCTCACAGGCTAAATAATTTTAGGTTGTTAATTTACTTGGCATTGGCTTTATGGAAAAGATGTGTTGTAAGTGTAGACAGTAGTTCATACTGTAAATTTTCGTCATGCTTTAAGACACTTTTCATATTCAACTAGTTTGTCAGTGCAACCTCTCAAAGAAATGTTCTGTTTCACAAGCACGAACAGCAGCGGAAATTTCTTTGAATTCAAGGCCGACAACACTTATGGGAGCATCAATAAGAGCGGGTCTATCTGCTATGGCTTTGATAATATGTAGGTATTCAGTGACAGGTTTGGAGCTCGATTGGCATAAAGTTTGATTAGTTTGTCTCAGGCTTCCTTGGAGGTCTTAGAGGCAGCAATAAGGGGAGGTGGTGGTTTGTTCGGAGACAGAAGCAAGGATTGCAGGCAAGAGGAGCTGATCTTGACGCTTCCAGAGGCTGCAAGCAGGGCTTGGCGCACCATTAGTGGTGGCAGAAGGACACTGAAGAGTGCCATCGACATAGACCATTAGGTCGTACCCATAGAGAAGGGCGTTAAATTGTGCACGCCTATGATGGGTAATTCAAAGGTGTGAGTTTGTTCTGGGAGTTGAGCAGCAGCGTTGATGGTGATTAAAGAGTTTGTGGGTGTTTGTCGGGGTGGTAGGAGGGAGGGATGATATTAGTGCATGGAGTTAGATTCAGCCATGGAAACAAGAGGTTGAAAGCAGAGGTAATGAGGAGATATTGGGCTTGCTCTTGTGGAGCGTTTATAGCTGAGATACCATACAGAAATTGAGTGGTCTGACTAATTGTATTTGCTATGTAGAATTAAGTGGGTTGAATAATTGTATTACTTGATTGAGTTGTACTGTACATGAAAGCTATATTTATACATACAACGAAAAGATGAATTAAGGAAATAAACCCTAAGCTAATTTACAGCAATTAAGAGCACTAGTCTAGGAACCCATATGGTATGAGGATACAAATATAAAGTCAAAACAATTAGCTGATTTTGAGCAATTTGTAGGAGAAGACTGTGGCTTAGATGGCTGGATTGAATGGGAAGAGTTGACTTTCTTGATATATTGAAGCATTCAATTAAACCGTTGAGTGAACTCCATGTCGCCTTGAGAGCAAGAAAACGTTTTTCCTCGGGGTCCATCTTCTAATCCATGTTCAACGGTAGTCTCGCAAATCTTCATCATTTTCTTCAAAGAATTCGACTTCACTCCCTTCCCCTAACTGTTGACAAGCAAAATCATTGTCATCACATGTTTAAGTTTTGATAAACTAATTACACCAAATTAAGGAGTTATATTCCAAACAACTTCCGTAAAGATGGAAAATTCAACACAAGAGAAACCGATTGATACAAGACAAATTTCTTTATTTATGCTAAATTAAAAAGCCATTATATCATCAACTTTTGTTAATTTAGATAAATATCATGCAGCGAATCATGTAATTAAAAAGCCATCATATCATCAACTTCTGCTTAATTTAGATAAAATGATATATATAATCATGTAATTCTTCCAAGGCATAAGACATTTTGAAAAAGTGTGTGTTAAGATAAAATGAAGCAAGAACACACGACCACACACATACGTAGGAAAAAATTACTTTGGAAAAGAAGGTAACCGAAGTACCACTTTGTCAGGTAAACATTGCTCCAAAGTAATTTGAATATTTCAAACGAGGTTAGAAAACGCACCTTCATAACTGGGATAAATACGAATGATTGGGGATGTGAGCAATCTTCTCGGCCACCCTCACTCCGTTTCTTTCTTTGCATCTTTTTCCTAACACTAGGCAATCCGTACTTCCTAACACGGAGTCCACGAATCCTCTTCCTCTCCGGGCAAAGTGATGTCGATTAGAGCAATTTGTGATGTCAACACCGCAATGATGTGAGGCTGCTTATTTCTTCGGTGCAAGGATGCCAAATTTGGGCAATTTATGATTGTGAGCTCCTAAGTGATGCGAGGCTGACGTATCATGGCACATTCTAAATCCTCGATTCTAGAAAGTGACAAAGACGCCTTAATTGATGACGAGGGAAGAAGAGGCAGAAACATCAACGACGAAGAAGAAGAAGATGCATCAAGTTAAGGAGTGGCGCTCCACCATCCCTTCAGAGCAGGGCATTTTTCTACACGCGCAGGTCCTCCAGTGAGGGAAAGAATGACGTCATCATCATCTCATCACTCGTACTATTACCCTCCTCGTCCGATATGTACTCCAAATTCTCCAAATAAAAAGGTGAAGATACTTAAGGGAAGGCAATGATCCAATGATGGAAGATGCTGGCATCTAAATACACTTAAACAATGTGAGATGAACAATATTTATGAGAGAAGAAACCAACTCGCAAACCTCAAACCACAATAATACAACACGCACAACTCCTTTAGGATTTGAATGGGGTTCCAATACTTCCATTGACATGATAGTATCCTTCTCATCAATCAAGGTTTCACATCTTCTCCGCTTTCTTCCAGATTAACCCAAATCAACATGGGAGATGTCAGCTTCTCCTTCGCACGTGCACCGCCACCGTTTGATTTCGACATCACATCTTTTCTCGTGTCTTTCAAATTTATAATATTTAAATCTCCCCCGCACTCTGCCCCTGGACTACTCAAGACCAGCACCGGTCCCTCAACCTGGAATTGTTTTCGGCCAGCAAATGTGCCCAATGTACGAAGACCGCCAATCTACCAAGTCCACGTGGCATTTACCAATTGATCACAGCCTTCCAAGCCGTAGATGCCTCAAGTTGACTATCTTCTTAATGCCTCTGTGCAGTTCCACAAGCCACCACAATGAGAGAGAGATTCTAGTGTTTCAAGTTTTGGAAGGTCAACTACCCAATCTGAAGTCTTCATGAGATTACACTGGAAGATCGAGATATCTCAAATGTTTCAATTCTTTTTAAGACATTTTTGGTACGTTTTGAATTCCCAAATCATCGAGACTCAACATGCGCAACGACTTAAAATTTGAAACAATATGCACAATGAATTACACAAAAGAACACTATTGAAGGCACTACGTATCCAGAAAGAACAAAAAAAGAAAGTCCGTATCTTATTTGCTTTTAGCAAAAGACGTTGGCACTTCCCAATTCCTTGAATCAAATAGAAAAATTGAAAGATACATGATAAGTTTTTCATGAAAAATTATTTTGATTCTGATCAACTACGATGCTTTCGACCCCCACACTAAGATTGCAAGTTCATTCATGAGATCTGTGTATTTTACAACTTTCTATTATACCAAACTCATCTTTTCTTCTTCTTGGAAAAAGATCTCCGCAACAATTCCTTTGTACATCTAAACGCAACATCCTCCAAACACTCGCTTACCGATGACTTAATGAACCCTTGAGCTATCCAAAGGTTAATCAATCTCTCGTACGATCCTTGCTAACGTGTGGAACAAGCTGCAATAAGCAAAACAATGCTTCCAAATGCGACTAAGAGAACATCACAATTCAGAAGTTTAAGGTTGGCAAAATTTCATTTTCTTCGGCTCAATTTTTTAAAAGCTTCTTATCTTTGAAATTCCAACCATTTGTTTCGTGATGCTTGGTGCGCAACATCCCACCTATTTCCGTCCTGGCAAGGGAGTGGAACTCCCCCGACATTTTCCCAACTCCTTCCCCAATCAGCTTTGATTAAGCGAATTCTCCGGCTCTTTCCATCTTCAAAAGCCATTTTCTCTAAACAAAGACCAATCCCGCTTCTTCATCCAAACCCTCAAGGTGTATGGTTTGCCGTGGTCCGATGTCGTCGCACCAAGCTTATCAAGGAAAGTGGTTATTATGAATTCGGGGCTACTCTCGCCCCCTACCTCAACAAGTCCTTCAAGCTCGCCCACTTCTCCCGATTCTCATTCCACACACATCGTCCAAGACAAGGAGGAGGTATTTCTTCCCCTACTCCTTACTTTTCTCCTAAGCTCCTTTTGCAACCTGCCATATTCATCATCTTGACCAAGGATTTTCCTAAACAACCTGTGATCCAACTCAAATACATTGAGACATGTCCACATTTTCAACCTCTCGAAATGAGCTCAATCATCCATCGTTAGCTTAGTCAAAAGTGCGCTTTTCCAATCCCCCAAATCCAACAATGGAAATGCTTGACACCTTCCTCACTTGAGATGATGGGATCCAACAGAGTTGAATACCGTTCTTTTTATCTTCATCTCTCCCTATGTTCTTGTCCATTGGGACAAATGAGTGAGTCACCCTCTCTAACTCGTAAATCGTGTATCTTCGTGATTTACTTCTAAGAGAGTTCTACGAGAGTGCAATCGCACGAAGCCTCTCGCTAATATCTTTAACTAAGGCCCATCTTAGCCCAAAAACAAGCCGATTCGAGCTAGGTAATAGTGAGGCGTACCTTCTTTGACGCCTTAGTATTTCCAGGCACCATTTGTCTTCGCAGAGCTTCAGTATTAAACTCATCCAGCACGTCATCGGCTTCATAAACTGCATCTTCTACCCTTTGGAGCCACAGCTTGACTTCATTGTTGACTTGCTTTTGCTCAGCATGAAGAAGAACAGCTTGGAATCCAGCAACTATCTCCTTAAGCGTCTGGAGCTCATCTTTGACACCCCAAATCAATCCAATTTCTTGGAAAGCAAGGGAGCCTAGCCTTCCAATGATCCCTTCTGCAATGTTGAAGAGAACTCCTTCCGCCATTTCCACCGACACACTCCACCGACACTTTCCACTTAAAATTTATTAAATTTTTTTTTTGGCCAAAAAATCCCACCGACAGTTTCTCTCCACCGATACTTTTCACCTCAAATTTTTCAATAAATACCCTTCAAACCCCCCACAATTTCTCACACCAATCTGTTGCATACTCCCTACTCAGCTCAAATCATATTTCTTTCAAACATGTCTAACTGGAGGAGGTTCGAAGACAGTGATGAAGAAGAACATCAGCGATTACAACGGGAGCGAGAACAACAAGAGCGAAAAGATAAAGAACGAAGAATGCAATTAAACCGCTTTCGAAGGCGGAGAAATCAATTAAACAGCAACATGCTTCATGCCGTTGCAGCAATCGAGCCAAGCAACCAACAAGCAAGTGGTTCACGACCCGGTCGTCGACCCAACCTTAATCGAAAGAGGGGAGAACGAGGTGAGAATCTCTTAGAAGATTATTTTATCCCTAATTTTTTATACCCAGAAGGTTTCTTTCGAACAAGATTTAGAATGCGACCACATTTGTTCAATAAGATCATGGTTGCTATTTGCAACCATGATAATTATTTTGTTCAAAAGATTGACGCTGCCAATGTTATGGGTCTTCTTCTTGAGCAAAAAATTACGGCGGCCTTGCGGATGCTTGCTTATGGTCAATCTGCAGACTCGGTTGATGAGATTTGTAGGATGGAAAAGTCCACTGTCCTTGAGGCCCTTGGTAGGTTCTGCTCCGCAATCGAAGAGCTATACACCGCGGAGTACCTTCGTCGACCCACCCCAGCTGACCTCCAAAGGCTTCTTCAGAAAGGTGAGAGTCGAGGATTTCCTGGCATGATTGGAAGTATTGACTGTATGCATTGGCAGTGGAAAATTTGTCCAACTGCATGGCATGGAGCTTACGGGAATCGAAAAGGTACGAAGAGTATTATTTTGGAGGCGGTTGCATTATTTGATACATGGATTTGGCATGCATTCTTTGGTGTACCAGGAGCTCAAAATGACCTTAACGTTCTTGGTCAATCCCCTGTTTTCGACGACTTATTTTTTATGTTTTCAAGTATGGTTTGTAAGTGTGTTTTTTATTTTTTTTTCTTTACTGTTGTTGGTGTGTTTATGTGTAATGTTGCATCGTTTATTGTATAATAAATTAAGTTTGGACTTCGTTTAAATTTAAACTTCAACTTATTTATTAAAAATAAACAAAGAAAACGGAATTTATAAATAAATATAAAAAGAAAGCATTACATCATAATAATTAATTAAAAATAACAACACCAATTAATTTAAAAAAAAAAACAAACATTATTCGTCATCCCTTGGAATCCAATCAGTGGTGCTTGGTCCGTCATCCCTTGGAATGTATGGCACTTGCTCGTCTTCCTCGGGAAAATGTCTTCTCATGACTGCATTGCGTTGTTTTGTCCAAAAACGCTTTGAATTAAGAGTCATTTGCTCCGGGCGTCGGGACATGATTTTCCGATCCAACTCCTCTTGTCTTTCTCGCCTTTTCAATTGGGCTTCTTGCCGCTGGAACTCCTTATCTCTTTCAAGTGCTTCATCTCTGGCCTTAAATAACTCAAGCTGTTGTTGTTCGAGGGCACGATTCTGTTCATGTTGCCGAGCCATTTCTTCAACTATCATGCCATAGTCAGCATTCGAAGAACTACCTCTTGCGGCTTTTTTCTTAGCAGTTTTCCTACCAATAGGCCTCTCGGTTGGCTCGGTAGGTGCTACCGGTTCACTTGGGGTCCTCGATCCTTCCTCCAAGGGCGATTCTTGCGTAGTTGATTCGTGTAAGGGAGTGTAATTGAAGACAACTTCTGGAGCATCATGAACAATTTTGTATTTTGGAGTATGCTTGACAAGGTCCCATAATTCATGCCTTGTGAATGATTTGTTGTTGTTAGCTTGATTGAATCACATTTGTGCTTGTAGTTGCTGAAAAAAATTGTATGTAAAAAGATATATTAATTTACATATTGAAATTCTTATTTTAAATTAGCTTACGGAATTGTTAAACAACAAAATAAATTGTAATTACCTCGTTGGCTAGATTATCGCCACTTCGAAATATGGTTCCCGCTTTTATGAGGGCTTCTTTCCAAGATTTCAAATCTTTATGTAAATGTCGGTACGTACTCGCCAAGGCTTGCTCGGTCTGGCTCGTGCCTTGCAGTTTCTCAACGAATAATGCATGAATCTTCTTCCACATTTTGTCGACCCTCATCTCATTTCCGTTGATCGGATCATGAGTGACAATCATCCAAGCCTCCAGCAATGCAAGATCTTCGGCAATCGACCAATTTGACTTCTCACTCATAATTTTTTTTTTGATGTAAAATACTAAGAATTTGGAAGAGAGAAAACTAAGGATTTGGAAGAGAAAAAACCAAAATAATTGATGTAGAAAAAAAAATATTGAGTTGTTGTATGGAATGAAGAAGAGAATTGGGGGTATTTATAAAAAAAAAAAAAATTTAAAAATATATATATTTTTTTAAATGTCAAAATAATCCTGGCCGTTGATTTTTTTTTAAAAAAAACCCATCAGACGGTTACTGTTGCGCCACGTGACCAACGGTAACTTTTTTTTTTTTTTTTTTTACCGTTGGAAATCCAACGGTCCAGATTAAAGAGCCGTTGGAGATCCAATGGCTAGAAACTTGCCACGTCAACTAGCCGTTGGTGGTGGCTGACAAAAACTGCAGCGGGTGGGGCCCACCGACATTTTCTGTCGGCCACTCTCCCCCACTCGCGCGTGATTTCCACGCACCTGAATTAAAAAAAATTGCAACCCACAGGCACCTGGTCGGGCGAAAATTGCTCGGGCTGCTGCTCGGGCTCCGTGTGGCCCACCAATTGCCTTTTGCAAAAAGGCCCGCTAGAGCTGTCCCAAAGGCTTGGTAGGGCAATTGCACCCATTTGCCCTTGCAATTGGGCTGTGGCTGCATTTGCTCTAAGGCCTGTTGAATTTTCAGACTGCGGTCTAGTTTCCAAATGATGATTTAATTGTGGGTTTTGCGTAATAATCTTTTTTTTTTCTGGACTTTTGATTGCAATTTAAATAAACAAAAAGAATTGTTATTAGTATTTTAAAATCTCATTTTCTACGTGAAATTTTTATATTTAAAAAAAAAATATTTGAGATTTTTTAGAGTGTCAACAATAGTTTCTTTAAAAAATTAATTTACCTATGAAAAGTTCATCCTTGCCCTTCATTGATCATTTTATTAGTCAACATGTCATTCATTTATGAAAACCCACCAAAAATATAGTAATACTATAACGACATTCAACTACACTCTCAAATTCATTCATCTAGTTGTTCCTCATTGACTAATCAAATTTGAAAAGGTACACTATGCAAGTAGCTGGGTAAGATTTCGTCGTCTTCTTCATCTCTCTCTTTCTCTCATCTTGTTTTTAGCTCAATTATTCGATATTTCAGATTAATACATAATTTGATAAATAAATAAAATATATAAATATAAAGACTTATAACATGTATTGTTGACTTTTAATACTTGCAAGGTCAGAGCTGGCCCTATGGGAGTGCAAGCAGTGCACCCGCATAAAGTCCCTGATTTTGAAGACCTTTTTGGAAAAGTCATAATTTATTTCCAACTCAACTAATTGTTGAAGTATCGTTGGGGCATTATCAGATTGTTTTTATGGTTGTGTTGGTTTTTTTTGGAAAATTTTAAGAAAAAAATATCCACAACAACATCAAAGCTATTTGAACTCAAGATTTTTTAGAAAAGTGATATATTATTTTCAACTCAACTGATTGTTGAACTATTGTTGGGGCTTTATTAGATTGTTTTTATGGTTGTGTTGGTTCAAAATCATAGAAAGAGGAGTATCGTTGGAGTGTCGTTGTAGCGTCATCAGGTTGTTGTTGCAGTGGTGGTTCAGAATCCTAAGAATTTTTGTTTAAATCAAATTGAAATGAAAATCCTTTATTATTAAATGGGGTTTTATCAAAATGGGTTTTTGTTGTTTATAAAATTGTTGGATTGTTTATAAATTATTTGTATTCATTTTAGAAGTAAGAACAAGGGAGCAAAAACTAGAGTTGATGTTCATAATAACCTTCGAGTTATTGGAAAGTGATTCAGTTATCCAAACTTTATTATATCATTTCACCTTCGAGTTTTTATATTTGTTCCTGCAAATGTCATTACACAAATAATAGCCGGAAAAATCTGTCTCTTAGTATTAAGAAATATTATATGTAAAATATATTTGTAATATATTTACCTAAAATAGTCTAGATCAAATCCCACTAAAAGTGGATTACGGTTTTGTAGCCTTAGAAATAGACTTGATTAGTTGACTTAGTTGTATATATCTTGTACTGCACCTTTGACAATTTGATTAACAAGAAACCATTCATTCAGCCATTTTTAATATGGTATACAGAGCATCGTCCTGGTACCTGATTGCCTGAATTTTCAACCCTATTCAAATTCCTAAACACCATGTCAAACACAGAAGTTCAAACACCACCACAAAACAGTCAATCCAATTCCAACAATTCAAAAAATACCAATAGCAATTTCGGTATGGATTCATCAAACCCATACTATGTTCATCATTCAGATAGTCCTGGTCACATGCTCGTTCCAGAAAAATTGAACGGGGCCAATTATCCATCTTGGAGTAAATCTATGATTCATGCTCTCACAGCCAAAAACAAAATCGGTTTTGTTGATGGCTCCATTCAGCCTCCCTCAGCAACAGATGAACCAAAAGAATATGCTCTCTGGAATCAATGCAACAGCATGATTTTATCATGGTTTGCTCAATCTGTGGAACCTGATCTATCCAAAGGGGTTGTCCATGCCAAAAGTGCCCAACAAGTGTGGGAAGATTTCAAAGATCAGTTCTCACAAAAGAATGCACCAACAATCTATCAAATCCAGAAGTCCATTGCATCTCTCTCACAAGGCTCCATGACAGTCTCAGCCTATTTCACAAAACTTAAAGGCTTTTGGGATGAATTAGAGACATATCGTCCTCTTCTCACATGCAACCAGACAAAGGCACATAATGAACAAATAGAAGAAGATCGGATGATGCAATTTCTCATGGGTCTCAATGATGTCTACAACGGAGTTCGCAGTAATATTCTCATGATGACACCATTGCCTAAAGTTCGTCAAGCTTACTCACTTGTCATTCAAGATGAAACACAACGTCAAATGACATCGGGGTCCACGGAAAATTTCTCAATCGCTGCTGCAGTTCAAAGTCGATCAAACCATTCCTCCAACAATTCCAAGAATCTCCACTGTGAACACTGTGATAAAGGCGGACATACAATTGAAAATTGCCGAACTCTGAAATATCATTGCAAATTTTGTGACAAAAGAGGTCATACTGAAGACAGATGCAGAATAAAAAATGGAACAATGGTTCCTAACAATGGAGGGAACCAAGGCAACCGACAAAACACCAAATCACAACAACGTGGGTCCCAAGCCAACAACTCACGTGCTGTTTTCTCTGCTGCAAACGCAACAGCTGTCCCCTCTCAACCACATGGGTCCCAATCATCTCATGCGCCTCAACCGAACCCGTTGCAAGGGCTTTCAGCAGAGCAGCTTCAACAATTGGCCCACGTTGTGTCTATGATGAATTTAAACCATACCTCTGGTAATAACAATGCTTATGCAAATGCTGCAGGTCTGTCTTCTTTTACTGTTGCCTCAATTAATTCTGTATTTACTAAGCCATGGATTTTGGATAGCGGGGCTACCAATCACATCACTTCAGATTGCTCACTTTTCACTAAAACCAAATCTTCACCGATATCCACTGTTAAATTACCCACCGGCTCTTCGGCCACAATCACTTCTACTGGCACCGTACCGTTCAATTCAGATATCACCTTAGACAATGTTTTATGCGTTCCCTCTTTTCACTTGAATCTTATGTCTGCTAGCCAAGTCACTGACTCTCTAAACTGTTGTGCCATTTTGTTTCCCACTTTCTGTGTCTTGCAGGACTTGGCTACGGGGAAGATGATTGGCTCGGGTAAACAACGTGGTGGTCTTTATTACATGTCGCCATTGCAAATGATGCATGTCTCCTGTCAAGTCTCTCATTCCTCCAATTTGTGGCATATGCGACTTGGACATCCTTCACCTACTCGTCTTAAATTAGTATTTCCCTCATTATCTTCGAATGATATTTCTTTT
>JAEHOF010000062.1:0-89847 GCA_018257905.1 Gillenia trifoliata | reverse complement strand
TTTCATTAGAAAATCAATCAATAGAAAACCTAATTGGTTTTTCTACATGGTATCAGAGCACTAATCTTGGGACCAAAGAAAACAACAAACCCTAGCCGCCTATAATGGCAGAGAACGATGATAAACTCAAACCCTCTGATTCAACGAAGGGAACCATGTTCGACGTTAATCATTCTTATTACATGCATCATTCCGATCAGCCGGGAATGATGCTCGTTTCTTAACCGCTTACTCCAGACAACTACAACACTTGGAGCAGGGCGATGATCAGTGCATTGAAAGCCAAAAACAAACTTAGTTTTGTTGATGGATCTTTCAAGCAACCATAACAAAAGGTTGCTGCAGCAGACTTGCATCAGTGGGGTGTGATTATTGTGGATGGAAGGGTCATACGATAGATTACTGTCGAAAGCTTAAAAGGACAGATCCTGTGCAACAAAGAAGTAACTTTAAACAGCAGCGGCCAAGAGGAAATAACGTTTCAAGCAACCATGAAAGGCAAGATTTGGGAAATTCTTTTCCTTCTACACCTGATCAATGCAAGCAGATCTTGACCATGCTCAATGGCAATAAGGCCAAGGCAAATAACGTTGGTAAAAATTTCTCTCTTAATGATCTCTCAGGTAAAGCTTTTTCTTTCACTTCTTATAATCAGCAATCATCATGGATCCTGGATAGCGGTGCAACAGACCACATAATTTCCTCACACATTTTGTTGACCTCCTTTGTGCCTGTTAAAAATAAAACGGTAAAACTACCAGATGGTTCCTATGCCACTGTGACACATATAGGAACCATGCAGTTTTCCCCAGATTTTATCTTACATGATGTCTTTTGTGTCCCCACATTCCAACTCAACCTCATCTCTATCAGTAAACTTGCCTGCCAATCATTGTGTATCACCATTTTTCTAAAATGCTTTTGTGTGATTCAGGACCTTCGTTCGGGGAAGATGATTGGGACGGGGACTGAGCGAGAAGGCCTATATTTCTTGGATGACACCAACGGCAGAACCACCTTGTCTACTTGTCATGCTGTTACAAAAGATTCATCCCACCTATGGCATCAACGCCTAGGGTATCTCTCTGACAAAGCCCTTCACCATACTTCACTTCCTAACAACATTGTTGGTTCTTTTGTTTCAAATAATTGTCTTGTGTGTCCTCTAGCCAAACAAACGAGATCTCAGTTTTCATTAAGTACAATTTCAACTAGTAAGCCTTTTGAATTATTACACATGGATATTTGGGGAGGATTTCACGTCGCTTCACTCACTGGAGCACTGTTATATCCCACATCGACCAACGGAGAGGGGGTGATGTGCCTTATATGTACATGCCCACCTCCAATTTGCACGAGGCCTTTTGGGAGCTCACTGGCTTCGGATTCCATCGGAACTCCGAAGTTAAGCGAGTTTGGGCTAGAGCAATCCCAAGATGGGTGACCTACTGGGAAGTTGCTCGTGAGTTCCCAAAAACAAAACCGTGAGGGCGTGGCCCAAAGCGGACAATATCGTGCTACGGCGGAGTCGGTCCGGAATGTGACAAGCACATTATTTTCTCACAATTGTTGATGACTACACTTGTTCTACTTGGATTTACTTAATGAAACACAAATCCGACACACGACACTATTGGACAAGTTTTATCAATCTCGTTGAACATCAGTTTTCTCACAAAGTGAAAAAAATTAGGAGTGATAATGGTCCAGAATTTAATCTTGCTGCCTTCTACTCGACTAAGGGTATTATCCATGAAACCACTTGTGTTGCAACCCCACAACAAAATGGGGTGGCTGAACGTAAACATTGTCATCTTCTCAATGTTGCCCGGGCCTTACTTATTCAAGCAAACTTACCTACCAATTTCTGGGGAGAAGCCATTCTCACTGCAGCTTACCTCATCAATCGTACGCCCACTCCTGTCTTGCATGGTAAAACACCTCACGACCTTTTGTTTCACAAATCACCCAAATACTCCCATTTGAAAGTTTTTGGCTACTTATGTTTTGCATCCACACATCCATCTCATCCGTCCAAATTTGCTGCCAGGTCTACCCCATGCATATTTCTTGGTTATCCACATGGCAAGAAAGGGTACAAAGTCTATGATCTTCATACACGTCAAACTTTTGTCTCACGTGATGTTCTCTTTCGTGAACATACATTTCCCTATATTCATTCTTCCGCACAAAACTCTGATACCAACCCTCAACCAGCCTTACCATACCTATCTCCCATGGATGATCTCTCTTTTGACCCACTCAGTCCACCACCTCCCACCCCTGTCGTCGATGAATCTTCTCCTCCCAATGACACCATTACCGAACCTCCCACTCCTGTCGTCGACGAATCTCCTTTCCCCGCTGACATACAACCATCCCTGTCAACTCAACTCCTCCCAGTGGACGTACTCCCTCGTCGTTCTTCTTTCCGCATCACTCGACCACCTTCTTACCTTCAACAATTTCATGTTGGTGTCCCGTTGCCTTCTCGTCCTCACCAATCATCGGCCTCTATCGTTGGCTCACATCAAGGTACTACCTCTCACCCTCTCTCTGACTCCTTAAATTATGCTCGTTTGTCTCCCACTCACTGTGCCTTCACCATATCCCTTTCTCTTGTCAAAGAGCCCTCCAGTTACCTGCAGGCTATTCAGGATCCTAAATGGTGCCAAGCTATGCGCGATGAGGTTACTGCTCTTGAAGCCAACAACACCTGGACCTTTCAACCTCTCCCTCCTGGGAAGAAACCCATCGGCTGCAAATGGGTCTACAAAGTCAAACTCAATCCAGATGGCTCAGTGGAACGTTACAAAGCACGCTTGGTCGCCAAAGGGTATACCCAAGTCGAAGGCCTTGATTACACCGAGACTTTTGCTCCTGTTGCTAACTTAGTCACAGTTCGGTTACTACTTGTTGTTGCTGCTGCCAAAGGTTGGCATTTGTATCAACTCGACGTCAATAATGCTTTCCTCCATGGCGATTTACTTGAGGATGTTTACATGAGACTCCCACCTGGATACGGACAAAAGGGGGAGACACGAGTATGCAAACTTCAGAAATCTCTCTATGGACTTAAACAGGCTTCGAGGCAGTGGTTCCTTAAGCTTTCTTCTGCTCTCAAAGCCGTAGGTTATTGCCAATCCAATGCGGATTATTCTTTATTTGTCCGATCCAAAGGTACAAGTCTTACTACTATTCTGGTATATGTGGATGATGTGATACTGGCAGGCAACGATTTACCATTTATTGAGAAGACAAAGGAGTTCTTGGGTAACAAGTTCAAACTCAAAGACCTAGGAAAATTGAAGTATTTCTAGGCATCGAAGTTGCAAGGTCATCTCAAGGTATATCATTATCACAACGAAAGTATGCCTTAGATATATTGGAGGATACTGGTTTTCTTGGGGCAAGACCAGCACGGTTTCCCATGGATCAAAATTTGACACTCACACAAATAGATGGTGAGTTACTGGAAGACCCATCTGCATATAGAAGACTAGTTGGTCGTATAATTTATTTGACAATAACACGGCCAGACCTTGTTTACTCTGTCCACATTTTAAGTCAATTCATGGACAAGCCTAGGCTGCCACATTTAGATGCAGCACACCAAGTTTTGAGGTACATAAAAGGATCACCAGGGCTAGGCATCATGCTTCACTCAACAAGCTCACTTCAGTTGAAAGCATATTGTGACGCTGATTGGGCAAAATGCAAAGACACAAGAAGGTCAGTCTCGGGGTATTGTGTCATGCTTGGAGATTCACTTATATCGTGGAAAACAAAGAAACAAACCACAGTAGCGAGATCAACAACAGAGGCAGAATATAGAGCCATGGCATCTACATGTTGTGAGATAACTTGGTTGAAGTATGTGCTTAATGATTTGTGTGTCAATTACTCACAACCAGTTATTTTGTTTTGTGATAACCAAGCTGCACTTCATATTGCATCCAACCCCGTGTTCCATGAGAGGACAAAACATATCGAAATCGATTGTCATTTGGTCCGAGAAAAGATACAAGAAGGAGTTGTCAAAACTGCCCATGTACGAACTCTACAACAATTGGCAGATTTATTCACCAAGGCACTGAGTACCTCCCAGTTTGAAAGTCTTCTTAGCAAGTTGAGTGTAATCAACATACACTCCAACTTGAGGGGGAGTGTTAAAGATTGCAAGAATCAAGGATGAGGATTTGGCCATATATGTTAAAGATTGCAAGAATCAAGGATGAGGATTTGGTCTTATAGCAGCTGTATAGGAAAGTATCAATGTAATATTTAGTTTCTCTTCTTGTAAGTCAAACTTATTATTACCTAGTTAGCATGCACTTGTGTGTATATAAATGTATGTTGCATATTTCATTAGAAAATCAATCAATAGAAAACCTAATTGGTTTTTCTACAGAAGTCTTAATCAAGTTTTAGGATCAAACTAAGTCTAATTTTGAAATATTATAATAAAATATCACATGGCGTGTGTCTAATATTATTTGTCTAAACTCCAAATAGTTAACCCAATGAATATATTAATTTGCACAAATATGTTGCATTCTTCCAACTTCACTATCTATAAAGTAATCTCTTTTCAGAAATATACACTTGTCTGAAGACGGAATTAATCATATCGAGATTTGATAACCACTAAACCAATATGGTAGCTACCAGCACTCCAAATGAAGTTCCAACAAATTGACAGACAAAGTGAAGTAAAGCTTTTGATGAAACAAAGGAAGGTGTTAAAGGCCTCGTCGACAGGACCTTGATTCTCAGTTTTCATCAAGCACGGGGCGATCAGTACTCCATCAACAGTACCATCTCCGATGCAGAATCCCAGCCAGTTTAGCATTCCAGTCATAGACCTTCAAGGCCTTGAACTTGACAATCCAACTAAACGCAAGGAGATTGTTGCCAAAGTTGGAGAGGCATCAGAGGCTTGGGGCTTCTTTCAAATTGTCAATCATGGAATACCCTATTGATGTTCTGGAGGAGATGAAGGATGGAGTACACGGGTTTTTGAGCAAGACACTCAAGTGAAGAAGGAGCTTTATACTAGGGATTACTTCAGACCTGTATTCTACAATAGCAACTTCGATCTATATAGAGAGCGCCAACGACTAATTGGAGGGACACTTTTTTCATTTACATAGCTCCTAATCCTCCGGATCCAGAAAACTTGCCGGAAGTATGCAGGTATGTATATGACAAGGAAGCTTGTAATTTACTTCTCGATAATACTTGCATCTCCCCATGGGGGCTCACGTATATTCCACTATATTTTCGATTCTGTATGAATGCTGAGGACGTTATGAAGATATTAATAGTGGTTGCGATTTTGTATCCATCCCAATAATATGTGGTATGATTATGTTCTGACCAGCTTGCTATAGATATAGGTAGATTTAAGGTTTATTTCACTAACCACCCATGAGGTTTATATTTTCTAAAATCCTCTTCGGGTTTGAGAAATTACACTTAACACCTCATGAGGTTTCATTTCACTTTCCTCACACCAAGGCAACAAGACCTAATAGGTTTTTAGTTCAACCATCATCTTCATTTTTTTTTCCTTTTTCTAGAACAATATTCATAGTTAAAATGACATCTGTGTGACATCTTCATTTGTTTGTTTCAACTTTGTAGAGACGTCCTTAATTACTCCCCTTAAGTAATGAAGTTGGGGAAGTTGTTGTTCGAGTTGTTGTCGGAGGCTCTTGGGCTGAAGCCAAAGTCATTTGAATGACATGGATTGTAGTGAGGGGGCTTGTGTTTCTAGGCCATTACTATCCTGCTTGTCCACAGCCACGACTAGGCACAAGCAAGCACGCTGACAATGACTTCCTCACAGTTCTTCTGCAAGATCATGTTGGTGGTCTCCAAGTTCTTCATCACAACAAGTGGATCGATGTTCCCCCTGTGCCAGGGCTCTAGTGATTAACATTGGTGATCTTCTACAGGCAAGCAAAACTATTATTTTTTATCTTCTTTTTATTTTCCTGAGTTTTTATTGGTCCTTCATGTTTGAAAGTCATCAATTTCGTTAATCATCTATTGACTTAATCATCAATGTTGTTCTTGCCATCTAGTTTCGTTAAATTATGTTAGTGTGCTGACATATCATGTATTTTTGGTTCCACGTGAATTGAGTTAAAAATGTCTATTTTCAAACAGTTGACTCCATAAAAGAACAAATAATAAAAGAAAAACAAAATTAAGTAAATAAAAATTATTGGTTAAAAGTAAATAAAAAGTTAAAAAATCAATTGTCATCTTCAGCAAACCCATAGTCGTCCCATCCACTCCGCCTGGCGTGGGCGTTGACCTCGAATCCCCACCACCACCCAATTCAACTCATCTCTCTCTCTCTCTTTTTGTCAGCAGCTCATCTCTCTCTCAATTAGTTAATCAAAAGCTCTGAGAAATTTTTGAGGTCGGGAAGGGTGTGGGTACTGGTGGGTAGGGCGAGGACGCCGATTAGAATTTGATCAGGAAAGAACCACTGCTCCATGACGACATTTTCGGGGATAGCACCGGAAGGGGTGGTACTTGGGTGAATTATGGAAGTGAATTACTCAGGAGGAAGGGTGCAACGGTATGGAACGTGGTGGGTGGTAGTGAATTGGGACTAAAGGTCGACGCCGACGGTGGGTGGAGTGGATGGGCTATGGGGTGCTGAAGTTTGAAGATGACAATTGATTTTTATTTACTTTTCTTAACCAATAGATTTTTATTTACTTAATCTTGTTATTCTTTTATTTTTAGTGCATTTATTAACTCAATCCACGGCAAAATTTCATTGGCTGTAGGACCCAAATACATGACATGTCAACACTAATGGAATTCTTAACGGAATTAGACGGAAGACAGAAATTGATAACTTTAAAACATGAAGGACCAAATTAACAACTTTACAATACATTAGGGACCATTTGTGGGAATAGGCTAGAATGCTTCTGGCATTTAAATGCGTATGTGAATCTAACCCAGTTAACAATTAAAGGAATTTAACCATTAATGGGTCGGGTCGTATAAACGTGAATGTTTGTATGACTCCCAAACTGGATCTCCTATTGGTGCTAAAAAACCTTTTTCTTAAAAACTTCAATGGTAGAGGATATTTTTAAATTGGAAAGGAGAAAGTTCCTGACTAGTCAAGGAGAAATAATCTTTACTCAAAAGGAAAGTAATTTTCACACGCTATTTTAGTCTCTTACCTCTTTGTTTATTTATGGTCGTTGGATTGGATAAATCAAATAGAATCAACGACTATGTTAAATAGAGGTGTGGCAAGATCTTAAAAAAAGTATATGAAAATCACTTACTTACTCAAAAACAAGAAAAAAAAAAATGTAAATTTTTTCCTACCATAATCCAGTTTGTTGTTTTCTTTGATTAATTGGTTCCATTACATTGTGTTCCGCACACATGTATTAAACTGGGTTGTCTCTAGGATGTTGTTCTTACTTATCTTAGGTAAATTAACCACAAGAACCATTCGTGACTTTGGCCTGTTTCTAATTTTTTACGGCATACTGACTAAACCTTGAGAAGAACTGGCGTATTTGTTATATGTCTAATGTTCTTCGATTTAGTTTTCTAATTTGATTTATTTACCTTAATTGTTTTCGGGTTCCAGCTAATATCAAATGAAAGATTCAGAGCGTGGAGCACAGGGTACTGACAAACCGTGAAAGGTGCAAGAGTATCTGTTGCGAACTTCTTTACCACAGGTAGGTTACCGACCGAAAAACTGTATGGACCCATCAAGAGTTACTGTCAGAAGACAATCTCCGAAGTATAGGGAGACAACTGTGAAGGACTATGTGGCCACTTCAATGCTAAGGCTTGATGGAACCTCTGCCCTAACACATTTTGAAGCTCTGAACTTGGAACAGAGAATCAGTACTGCAATGCACAAATGATATCCTTGGCTTTTGAATCTTTTGTTGCACATCCAGCCGTTTATTCACACGATCCATGTTGAGCGGGTCTATTCTAAATTTCTAGAAATGTTTTGCTCTAGTTTAATATTTACTTTTATTTGTTTATTTTACTAGTAATGTGGTCGTTTGTAGATGCATGACGCATGACATATGTCATACTAAATTGTGGAACATAATGATTGTATGGTTATATTTATTTATTTATTTTTAAATAGAAGACGATGGTTACACTTGCTTTCATTAATTATTCAAAGAAATTAAAGATAACACCAGGCGTATAAAACCAAACCTCACAAAGTCGTGAAAAGCGATTGAGGAGGGAATCCAAAAAAATCTATAATATAAGATGCATCGACGAAGAAGGGACATGATCAACCTCATAATTAGTTAAGAGAGCCAAATAATATGACCAACGAATCCACGAGACGCCATGACTTCAAAGATCTTAAGAAGAAAGAGTGAACAACCAGGACGAGTCACATTCAATCCATAAAGTAAACCAACCTCGAGACTACATGAGATACCGCTTGAACAACACCAAAGAGTTCCGCCTCCAAAGCAAAGCGAAGTTGGCTATAAGGCTATCTCCAACTAAAAATTTCAAATTCTAAAATTTAGACTTGTATTTTGAACTATTCATCTATACGTATCAAGTTTGTTAGTTTTCCTCCAACCCAAAGGGACTTAATTCCCACCCCAACTTTACAATTTGTTAAACTTTTTGTATTTCTTTGATAATTTTTTTTGAAACAATTTTGGAATTAGTTTTTGTATAATCTATGTTGTTTTTATTTTACGAACGTTTCGATGTAAAAATTTTCAAAATCCGAAAAAAAAATTGTTGAGATATTTTTTACTTCGATATCATTGGATTCCAAAAATACTAAAACCACATGAGTAAAATAAAGCATTACAAGCTAGACATAATATTGAGCGTTACATGAGATAAAATTACTAAAAACGACAATCAAATAATTGCATTAGAAGCCTAGGATGGTAGGATTCGGTGTCCGAGTCCGGGTCGGAGGCTAGTGCAAGAATTGCATCTTGTGTAACTTGCCAATACCTGCTTTCTTGGGTATAGTCTTGTGGATTCTTCTCCATAATTTCTCCTCTTTTTCTTTAAGCAATTGCATCCTTCCTCTCTATCCTCCCTCATTTCTTCTCCTTGTTGGAAGTAGTGTGCAAATATTCACTAGGCTTGTTCAATAGAAGAAGACTCTCAATTTTACCTTTCTTCTTTGATTTAGCCACATTTGTGCGTCCATCACGGACGTGTGAGTGGCGTTACAGTGTCTCATCGTCTTCCCAAATCCTCATCATTTGTGGAACTATGAAGAAGACCTTCCGCTCGGTGTTGCATATTGTTTGACCCACTTTGGAGAATTTTTAACAGTCTCCCAAGCATGTTGCAATTTGAATCTTGTGTGATTGCATGTAATATTTCTAGATTCAAATATTCGGTGTGCTTTCCACTCATACGCATATAATAAAGGAAAGTAATTATAAGAAAAATATTAATACAACTTCTAAAAAAAAAGCTGTAACATTTAAAGATGTGAACTTACCATATCTTCTACATTGGTACCACTTGGTGGATTCACCGATATGCGGCACATGAATATGAACTCCATAGTTGACATTGTTGGTTGATATGCTTGAGCGAGACTTAACTCTGCCAATTAGTCGAGTTTCCCCTGTAGTGCCGGATTGTTGGTGAGAAACTTTTTGTAGCGACCAACAACACCATCTTTCCAGGATTGACACCACGAAGCTAAGCATAAGGCGACATCTTCGCTAGGAAGCCAATTGCCATTTCTATTGCTCTCTTTGTCTCCCATTTGAGCCAAACTTGGAAGGAGAATGAAATGATTGAACAAGAATTTTGGTAATGGAAATATGAGAATTAATTTTTATGTATTAGTTAACAAATGGGTGGGTATTTATAGAGTTTTGGATGGTTTTGGAGTTGGATGCGATTTGATTTATTAAATAATATTATTTTGACCGTTGGATTTAAATTCCGGTCGTTGGATCTTTTTTATTGCATTTGAGATTGATTAAACATATGGGCCATTAGATTAAAACATACGTGAAAAAAAATTCAAAAGCGTATTAGTTCAACGGTCACTAAGCCCACATTTTGCTACCGTTGGAAAGTAAAGTGTGGGCGCGCCTGGATTATAGCCTGGTGAGCGTGGGCCCTTGGATGCAACGAGACCCAACTCATCTACTTAGTTGAATATGGGCTTATCATGGACTGCCACCCCAAACTTCTCTCTCCGAGTTCAATTCAATCAGAATTCCTATTTTCCCACCCCCAAAAATACTTCCCTTGGAGAAGATTTGAACCAAAATTTGGGATTTCCCGCAGTCTGTTGGAGATAGCTTAAAGACTCGGTAAAAAACGAGGCCAAAGAGTAAGAACCATAATAATTTCAAAAATACTCCACTGCCGGCAAACCATGACTAACCTGACGACACCATGTATTAGCAGTGACGAATAAGTTTTCTTCAGACAAACTTCAGGTGACGAAAATCCTTCGTCGCCCCTAAGTTCTTCAGCCGACGATATATATTAATTGCCTATACTTGAGGCAGCGAAATATTAAATGATTATTGTTTGTCGCTCAAAGGTTTAGGCGACGGTGTTTGTTTTAGATCACGCAAAATATTTAATAATTTTATTTAAATTAATTTTTAAACTTTTAAATTTTTAAAATTTTTTAATTTAATTGTATTCAATTGAATTATTTTAATTTTTTGTTTTTCAATTTAATGTTTTAATTAATTAATATAATGAATGAATTGGTATTTAAAAGACAATAAAATATAATAAACAATGTAGAAAAACAAATTAGATTATATAAGAAATCTACATACAAAATATTCAATAATAAAAATAAATTAGAATCCTAAAGCAGAAGTGGCTAGTGAGATGCCCATTGGGAAATATGGTAAGGGAGGGAGCTGGGAACTCCATGGTGGAATCGGATGATGACATATTCAATCTTGGGACAGCGGAGCGTGTAAGATTTGGCTGTCCAGGCTTTTACGAGTCGCGAGTGCCGCTTAGGGCCTTGAACTTCCTCGCTTCAACGAGGTGACCTCTCCGAATTGTTGTTAGAAGATGAGGCACCACGTCTCACCCAGTCGCGCTTTCCCCATCCCCAGGTAAACCCGACGGACCTACGGCCCGAAGGTGCGGTCACAGCGTTTCCGTTGGTGTCACGAAGACCAGCATCCTCGGTTGGGTCCACATCCTCGATAGGGGTCTGGGGGGAAGGCTGCGTGCCACTCATCGAGAAAGAGCATTGTTCTTCTCCCACCATAGTGGCTTTGTAATAAGAAAATATATATTATTGTTTATAACAATTATAAAAAGGAACAAAAGTAACGGGTACTTAGAGAAACTTACATGGAGGCTGCGGCCAAATGCGTATTTAGGGCGGACCTTAAAAACATCGAAAATGTCAATCTGAGGAAACTTTGCACCTTCCTAAAAAAATAATGAAAAAGGTTAAATTTAAAATTCATAAATATAAATTTATATTAAACTTGAAAAAATGTAAAGTAGTTTTACTTCTCGTCGGTTCTCCAATGCAGCGTAAGAGAAGGGCTTCGAACCGGAGTGGTGTAGTAGAAGTATCTTTTTGACCTATTTATTTGGTTGGCTTGATATCGTTTACGGTAAACCCAAAATTTGTTAGTGCATATATTAATTGTTGAGTACAATTACATAAAATAGAATTAGTAAACTTACCAAAAAATAAGGATCTTGAAAGTGGTTACATAGCACTCCCAATCCATAAGGAAGGCTTTGCTCCGGCAACTCCTTAGGGCATCCTTGGGCTAAGCGGTCTTCGCGTCCGGGGATAGAACTTAAAATGGTTGTGGAGGTCGACTCTTCCTCTTGTACCGACTTGTGAAGAGCCCATCTATGGCAGGCAATCCGCTCGGCATCAAGGTCAGTAGTATTAAAGTTGATCTCACGCAAATGTAAAACAATATTATTAAAGTATAAAAAATATTAGACTTAATTATAAAAAGTAGTAGAAGAAGTATTGAATACACTCACGAAGCGGCTCATGCCACATCGCATCCTTCATTTGCTTTGGGATCGATCTTCATGGTTCCATCTCGTAGGGCAATGGGCATGGTATCGCCCACATGTCACGGACCGGTCTTTGTCTTTGGTTAGATGTAGAAGAAGCCCGGTGAGCATAGGTGATGGCAATCTTTTCGAAGTCGCACGTGTGATCTGCGCAGAGACTTAGTACATGCAAGGGCCTGGGTCTTTTTCTTTCTGCTAAAACAAGAACAAATTCATGGTTAAGAAACGTGTAATAAAAATTCTACATAAAATTTGTGAGAACCTCCCTAAAAAGTCTAGCATTTCCCATAACACACCAAACAATAATACAACATATACATCCACATCACATCCACATCCACACAACATTTCAACAAATTTGATAATCGTACCAATAGTTGAAACATGCAATCAATTAATTTGAATATGGTAGTAAACATTTCCCAATTTATCATTCGGGTTCCACCTATAAATATCAATGCCCTAGTTAGTCTAAAGGCAACCAAAATGACCTTTTCGAGGTGACTATATAACTCTAGCATGCATGGTGTACCTTTTCATAACTATAATATGGCTAGTATGATCTCTAGCATATAATCCAATCTTCCTTTCAAATGAAAGCAGGAATGTTTAAATATTTCTGTTGCAAAAATAAAGATTATAACTAATTAACTACCATTAAGAAAGTGGAAAGATAGCATCAAGTATATACGAAAGTTTTATGAGGGAGTAGCTAACAAGCAAAGGAAGGTGGTGTCAAAATTTCAGGATGAACGGACAACTTTTGATGGGTCAAACAAATGCAGAAAGATAGGTTTGGTTGCAGGGAAGGGTCCCTGGACCAGTTTGGAGAAATCGCGTTAAAACACTACCTACAGACATTATTTTAATTTAATTTTTATACAGAATGACCTTGGGATATATATAAGGAAGTCTTATGAATTTCATGATCACGGGATGTCGGGAAGTATAGTTTATAAGCACAGACCTTGTTCTGAATTGCAGTTTCAGCTGCAAACAGGGCCAGTTTTACATATCGTTTTTAGGGAGGTTAAGCTGAGAATTAGGGGTCCGGCGTCTCTTAAGAAATGTTAGGCTGTGTGTTTAATGTGTGACCATATTTTACTGGAATTTTTAGGCCTATAAGAATTCTTTAATAGGTAAATTCATATTAGATACCAAGTTGGGTATAGGTTTTAAGGAAAAATACTATGTTTAGAAAAAATACAAGTTTAATTAAATATTTATGATAAGCCACAAACTTTATTGCAAGTGATCTTATGATTAAATAAAGATATAAGAGATTACCATATTTGTCCTCAAGTTTATTTTTCAAAATTTTATAAGGCCTTTAGAGTTTGGGGTTAACTTTGAGGTTTAGGGTTTTAAAGGTCGGAGTCAAGGTTTGGGGTTGATCATTTGGGTTTAGGGTTTTAGAATGTGCTTGGGAGGAGCTTAGAGCTTAGGATGTAGGTCTCGGGTTTTGGGCGGCAAAGTCGGAACTAGTCCCTACGTCCTAAGCGATTAACGTAATTAAAAAAATTCTTTTAAAAATTCATACTCATGCTTGTTAGTTACAATTCATTGGAAAAGTTAATGGCTATGATTTTGTGATGGTAGAGTTGGACATTATTGTCATTTTACCTATCAAATTAGTTTGACTTTCAACTAATTACCTAAACTAAAAAATATGATATTTTAATTTAAAGTTATTTTGAATTTGGTATTTAAACTAAAAACTCCCATTTTTAATTGGAAGCGTACTCACGAGTGCACACACGAGACATACTCACAGCGTGCGCCCACACACATACTCACGACGCGCACACACATACTCATGACACACACACACACACACACACACACACACACACACACACATGCGCGGTGCACACACACACACTCCTGATGCACACACACACAAAGATTGACATCGAAGCCCAAGAATTGACCCAATTCCAACAAGAATTCACCCAAAAACACAGACATAGTGTACACACACACGAGTGAACTTGTCAAAAATTGACCCAAAAACAGTCATTGAAATTGGAAACAAAAAAAACAAAACCCGGACATCATGATTTCTGCTTCAAACATAAACCCCACAAACCTAAATGAGCCAAAGCCACTAACATCACTTTAATTTCTACTTCAAACAACAATCAAAACCGGATAAATAATACGGCAAAAAAAATAAAAAATGCAGAAAAAGTGAAATTTTACGAAGATTTATTGTTGCTTGGTATGCCACTTTTGAGTTCAAATGAACCAAGATTGAGGTGATCTCGACCCACGTCGTACCCGAGAATGGATTGAAAACTTGTCGGAAAACCATCGTCGGTGGCGAAGAGAGAGAGAGGGAGGAACGGAGGGTTGGGACGGAGGGAGGAGGGACAAGTTAGCAAAATTGGGAGGCGGGGTTGGTTCGAGCAACCGGAGTTGCGAAATCTAGGCGAGGCGTGTGTTGCGAGATCGAGCTAGGAAGAAGAAAGAAGAAGAAGAGAAAAGGCACGGTGAAAATAAAACCCAAAAACTGCTTGTGACAGAACCGGTTTAAAGTCGCTCAAACTCATTCTTTCATCGCGCACAGTTTATTAAATTTTAAAACCGACCCAAATTTTCTTGCCAAACTTTTAGGTTTTAGGCGGCAATTTCAATTTCATTTCGTCGCGCAAAGACACTCGGGCGATGAATCGGTTGTTTGTCGCCTAAACCTAAGAAATTCATTCTCTTAGTTCGTCTTTTAATTTGCTAAAAATGACTTATTCATGTACGAATGAAGCAATTTTTGTACACAATGATCTTGAGGAAAGAGGTCTACATTCAACGGTTGATTTAAATAAATATCTATGTGCGTTTACAAATTAACGGTAGTACGAAGAATTAACCAGGTGGAAATTATAATAAGTAATTGGGAAGTGGGAAAAATTTGTAAAAAATATAGAAACTCTTGCCTTAACGAAGGTCAAACTTTCGTTAAGAGGTCATCTCCAAATCGAACACTAGAAACCATGAAGGCAATATTATTTTTTTAGTCGATTAACGTTTGCGTTTCGCTCAATTATTATATCATAATTTATTTTTCATCTTTGGTTCTTTTTGAAAACATGATCTTTTATTGAATACAATAAGATGAGCGGTTTGTTGAAAGAATGTCCCATGTTCTGGTTTGCGAAAATTGTGATGTTATATAGTTTCTATAAACTTTATAACGTCCTACACAAATTTCTCTAAACTATAAATTCGGGACATAATATAAAAACGATCGAACCGTTCCATCTTATTGCATTCATTGGGATTTCATGTTTTCAAGGCGGTGAAAAAATAAAACTCAATATATTTACGTGATGAATTTTACGAACAACTTTCCAACCACTCGCGCCCGGTACCAACGTGTGTTGGTGTTCATTGATACTAACCCTTCGTCTCGCTTAATACTTACTTTTTGTTCCTATTTTGGTTGTATCAAACCAATGACACTTAAACAAAATCACTTGACATAGGTCTTTGTAAAGCACTTGTATAACACTTGTTGGTTTGCCATAAAACTCAATATGACATGTCGCCACCACCGAGACAAAGAGCCCACTATTTTAGTGGCACAACTTGTCATCACGGCGAGCACCCACAAACTTAACGCCATTGACATGACACCACAGTACAATTCAATGTGAAACGGTCCGACCACCAAGTTATATAATTCTTCGGTGCATGATGGCGAATTCTCTTCCTTCGGTTTCAGCACCTATTACATTAAAGTAAGTAATTTGTGTACTTTTTAGTTGAGAGAAGAACATATCAAGACAATGAAAAGAAAACCTAAAATGTGATGATTAAAGAGTATAGCTTACATCATTTCTTGTGACAACTGAAGGAAGCAATGCACGGTGTTTCTCGGCATGTAAATGTGAGATATGCACTCATGATCAGCTGTTCATGCTCATCCCGAAGCGGCCCGATCTCATCACAATTGTTGTTATGAACCAATGTGCTGCCTCGTATCCTTTTTCGAGAAACTTGATTAGATCTGCTTGGTGACTCGCTGACGGTGGAGTGCAATTTGTACAAAAACAGAAAATTCTCTTTTCTAACACCACCGTCAGTTGTTGTGTTGAGGGCGATTGAAAGTTGTCTCAACATTAGTTAGATACATTGCACAAAAACTAAGCGACTCATATGCTATTCATGCCTCCAATGGATCCTTCCGGCTTTGCGCTGTTGCGCTAAATTGAACTCCCAAAATGTGCAAAATCGAAATGTTATGGTTTTAATTATTTAACATCTATGAATTGATGAAGAATCATGCAAGGCCATGGAGTGAAACGTTACCTTTCTATTAGATACATCCACGGATGGTTGGTGGTCCACCAAGCAATGCCTCATCTCAAGTGTATCATCACGTGAATCATCTTGGTAAAAAAACTGGTGAAAAATCGGCTCGAACTTGCAAAGGATGTGTACAATGTCATCTCCGCACTTTTTACATCCGACACACGCAACGACCTTGCCGGAGTCAAGCTGTGCAAAAAATACGGACAATTTTACTATCGGGTTCCCACATTAGAAGGCAACAAACATCGAATACCAACGGAAGAAGGCGTTGAATTGAGTACATGAAAATCATGGCTTTTTAATCCGAAAATCGATTTGTTTCCGTTCACGCAACGTGAGATATTCAAAACATACCCATACGGAAATTGTACGGAAGAAACAAACTTGAAAAATTGTTTCTTCCCCTGCGGTTCCTTCACAACGGATGCCACACAAGTAGTACGGTGCCAACTTTCTTCATCCACAAGGGTCGCCTTATGCCCATTCGTTCGAAATCTAGGCAAGCTTTGATCGTGTCCTTGATTTTCCTCAATGTCTAGAATTGTCCCCACCAATGTATCACACACATTTTCTCAATATGCATCACATCAAGGTTGTGTCTAGCTTTAGCTTGGACCGGTCACGGGAGTTCAAACAAAGTACTCTCTTGCGTCAGGTTGATGTGTAGATGGTCTACGCCAGTAACTCCTTTGCAAATGGACCAAATTGTAAAGCTTGTTCAACTTCGCCAAAATGTCATCTCCGGAGCCATTCTCGGAGTGCAAGGCGGACCTCTGTGTTGCCATCGAGAGGATGTATCGTTCGTGCGCCACTCGTGATCCCGACAGCCATCTATGATGTCCCATGGAAACAAACTTTTCCGGCATGCCAGCGGATGTTACGTCTTCCTTGCAAGCTGGGCGGCCATAAGCGCTGTACTCCAACCGAAATCATTGCATAAGTAGGGAAAATCATGTATCGTCCCACATCAACGCTTCTCGCAAGGTAGAACATCTTCCCAGTAGACACAGCTAAAAATATACGCACACCGTTTTCCCACTAAATTCTTTAACTCACATGTATGACATAAATAGACATCAATGGACTTTTAGAATCTTCGGTATTAATAGACTCATCATCGTAAATTCTTTTTCATGCACTTCCAAGGCGGCAAATTATAAGGAACTCGACGATAGGCCAAGTGTTGTGGGTTTGGTTGAGGAACTCGACGGATTAAATCGTAAATAGCAAGTCCTAGTCGTAGATTCGGGTACATCAGTCGAATTCTTTCCATGCACAATGCATGCAAAGATGCCTCGTAAAATCATCATTGTCAGTTTCTTCCTTATGCCATCTCATGTCAGTTGCGGTGTGCGTCGACATGTACAAGTCTTTGCAATCTGGTATGGAAGATAACGCAACACTTTTAATGGAATCTTCGTGGATTCTATTTTTAGGTGTGATTTTATATCTCGACTCTTTTTACAAACGGGGCATTTATCCAACTCTTTGTTTTCCTTATAGAACAATATGCAATTATTTACACATGCATGAATTTTTTCATACCCCAATCCTAGACCGTTCAACACCTTCGGGCACTTTTATGATCTTTAGGCAAACAATTGTCCTTTGGAAGCATCCTCTTCAAAATTCCCTTCAAAGTAATCATAACAGGTTTGACATACGGAACTTCATCATGCCTTGCATCAACTCACAATCGCCGTAGGAGCAAGAAAATTCCTGTAACTTAGGGTATAATTCTTGGTTGGCATTTTCAATAACCTTTCATACTTTTCGAATTCTTCCTTGTTCATGGTGGGAGGCACGTCATCACCCACTTCCGTGTCATTGCTCGAGGCGTATGGATACCCAGAGTCATTTACAATACCCATGACTTGGTCATTATCAAATAAACTTCCTTCAGGTCTGCTCGTGGCGAGTGCGAGCAAAGCATGATGTAATGGTTCCCCATGATGATTCCATCTTGTATAGGTCTGCGTTATCTCATTTCTTACCAAGTATCGAACATTTGAATGTCTCCCACATACGATTGTTACACATCACGAACACTTGATATCGAGTTGAACCCCAGGTTGTGTCTTATTGTGAAGTCAATAAACTTATCTACCCGCTTCCAAATATTCATCGGCAAATGTGTTTGAATTCTATATCCCTTTGTCTATCCATTTTCCTGTTACCACATTAAAAGAGGAGCGGGGGAGCATTACAACAAGTTCAACATGTCTCATCACCTTATGCCTCCGGTAAGGCCACTATCCCATTCGGGGGAGTGCACATTTGTGTCTTGTAGTTTACGGATCCACCAAGATTGGGATTTCGCGTGGGCAAATTTTGGCGGCATCTCCCTTCGGTTCTCCAAATTGCATGGCGTAGATATCAAATACCTACTATGCACTTGAAGAACGTAAGAAGATGTTGCAAAAACCCGCCAGTTGAAACCTAATCGTGAACCGCAAACTACGACACACAAATGTGCACTTAAGCTATCCAAATGGGACAATTCAGAATCAATTGGATTGCGGTCACGCTTTGCATCCATATAAAATCCAATTAATTCTCAAACGAGCTTAAGTTTTTGTTAAAAAAATGCATACGAAGTTAATTGCCATTAACCCCGTACGTACAACACAGTAAATTCGTACAAAGTTAATTACTAGTAACTTCATCGTATAACGCAACATAAAGTCATTCAAGATATAAATTATTTGCATACAAAACCATATAAAATAAATTCGTCGTCAACAACATAAAATGATCAAGAAAATACCTTGAATTGGTGCTCAAACAACAATCCTATGCAACAAACCTATACAAAATTAATTAATTTATGTTAATTTTAATTCCAAAAATAATAAAATAATATTAAAAAATTAAAATTACCGTTAATGATTAGGGCCCCGGTGGTGGTGGAGAGGAGATGGTAGCTAGATAGGGGGAGAGAGAGTGAGATGGGAAGAGGGAGATGAGTGAGATACGGAGAGAAAGATGGAGATGAGTGAAGATGGGAGAGAGATTTGGAGGGACAAATTTGGAGGGAGAGATCAGGGAGAGATTGAGATTGAGAAGCGTTGTTTACGGTTTTATGCAAAAATTGCTTCTCGGGTCTAATTTAGGGGATTAAATTAGCTTGGTTTTGCGCGACCAGACATATTCGTCGCCTAAAGTATCATTTCGTCGCCTAAAGTCACCGGCTTTCTTGCTGACAGACCGTGCTCGCGCAATATATTTTAGGCGACAAAGAGAGCTTTTGGTCGCGCAAAATTTTGTGCCAAATTCTCCTTTTACCGCCACTTTTTCCACTGGCAGCGACAAATGTATTTGTCGTCGCCCATTTCAGTTTAAGCAGCGAATGTCTTCATCGCCTAATTGTTCCTAACATTTTGACGACGAGAAACAAAATTTTAAATCGCGCAAAGTCCTCTTGCTCAACGAAATTTCTCTATTAAGCCTAAAGTTTTGTCGCACAAGCTGTTTTTCTACTAGTGGTGGATTCTCAATCAAATGATTATGGAAGAGATTGGAGCGATAGTGGTAGTGGGATTGGAGTTAGGAGTGAGTGGTTGTGATAGTGCTCCAACTCCAAGTTGTGAGGCTTGTCCACCTCCACTATCCATTGAACGAAAATGACTATACTACTAATGATATTTTACAACAAATTGAAGAAGAGGAAAACAGAAAAACGTGGTAGTGTCGGTGATGATAGTTTGCTTGGTGATGATATTCTTGATGAGGATGATGATTTAAATGAGTAAGTTTAGTTTTTTCTCTTTGTAGTTGGTTTATGAATATTTTGTAACTTTGTGAATGATCTTTATAAGATCATCATTATGTTGGAATATTTGGATTTTTATTCAAGTGTTTTGTGTAGTTGAACTTGAACTATATATATTTTGGTAGTTTATTATGCATTAATGTGAAATTATATGTGTTTTGGTGCAAGTATATATATATATATATATATATATGTTTATTCAATATTCGTACTATTTTACACTATGCAAATCTCAAATAATTTATCTGAAACATTACGTAGCGAGATTGCATAAGCGAGAGCCTCTAAGACGACGCAATTTAAACTTGGTTTTAATTATTCAAATTGTTCATTCAATTCATTCCAATACTCCAATTCAGTAATTTAAGTTGATTACTGTTATGCAATGTTATGTGTTGTCCTTTTATTTTTCCGTTTTTACTTTATGCGTGTTAATTTATTTTCAGTACAGTTGTATTTTAGTTTTAGATGTCTTCTCTATCAAATCAATCTGCAAGATCAGTTCGTGTACATTTACTGTCCACACATACATTACCTACTGCAACATTGTTATTGATCAAAATCCACTAGCACTTGCTTTATAACCATCGCACCAAATATCTTGATCCAAGAGATTTCCCACCCATCTAGAATGTACATTCGAATTTACACATCATGTCATAGTTCCTGCAGTCGAACATGATTTTTCTCCATTCATTTTTCTCCATATGACTTTAACCCCTCACATTCATTTTCTCCATATAAAACTCGACATGATTTTTTACTTGAAAATAACCCGGTGACTAGGATCCACATAAGCAAATTCATTAATTATACGTTACTTTACACTTTTTACATTTTCGGATGCCTAATATACCCTTTTTGGGGCACATTTGTACACACAATTAATTCTATACGGATTGTAAGGAGAGTTAATGATTTTGTAAAAATTAAAAAAAAAAAAATTTTAAAAACATTAATGTTATAAATTCATTCGTACTAATGTCAAATATGAGAATTAATGTCTGAAGAAACTATACGAATTACATTTTTATTGAACAATATCATTAATTTCAACGATTACAATCTTGAATATTAATGCTTATTATCTCAATTTAAACAAAAAAATTAAAAGATCAAATATATGTATTCGTATTCAATGCATTATCATGTTTGGTTATTCTTTTCAAATTTTATAAAATTAGGCATTTGTAATTTATTTTTCATTTTCTTACCAAGTGGAAATATGAAAAGGCGATTTTGGGTTTCTAGCGTTTAGTATATGTGTTTCTCCCAAAATTAGTGTATTTCTAGTTCTATATAAATTTGGAAAAGTAATTCGTATTTTACCTAACATATGGTAAAATAAATAAAAAAACAAAATGTGCATAACATATGTTATACATGAAAAATAATTCACCTACAAGGGAAGGCGCATTTGATATTTTTTTGTCAATAAAAGTTTGTAAAATTTGATTCAATATATAAAACATGGGTGTTGTGTATACAATGTTTAGGAGTAAATTATTTTTGTTTATACAAAAAAAATAATTTACCTACATGAAAACAATAATTTACCTAACATATGGTAAAATAAATAAAAAACAAAACGTGCATAACATATGTAATACTACATGAAAAATAATTCACCTACAAAATGGACAATAATTTACCTACACATGAACAATAACTTACCTAACATTGGTAAATAAACAAAAAACAAAATGTGCATAACATATGTAATAATACATGAAAAAAAAATTATTTCTGAAAGGGAAAGGCTAGCGTTTGATTTTTGTCAATAAAAGGTTGTATTTGATTCAATATATAAAACATGGGTGTTTTGTATACAATGTTTAGGAAAAATTATTTTTGTAATATATATATATATATTTAAAAATAATAATGTACCTACATGAACAAAATCGAGTTGTATTAGTGGCATGGGTGTAAATAAGTTGTATTAGTAGGTCAATAATGTTTCGGTGTGGTGCACATTTTAAATTTGGGTTTTTATTGGATGTTTAAAAAATAGATGGGTTTTTATCAGGAATGCATGAATTGTAAGGCAAATAAAACTCCCAAGATTAAAACTCCTATTCAAAAGATCTTACACAAGATGTCGAAAATCTGACTAGGACGCATTCCTTCTTCGGTTGATCAACAATCGTATTGAGAAAAGCCAAATCCAAGCGCAATCAAATCTTTAATGACGTCTTTGCATTTGTTGGTTTAGTTGTCGTCGACTGCTGTATGACTATTCTAGTTACTCGTTATGGTGAAGGTAACCAAGTTGGGGATTGTTTTGCTAACTATGATGTTGATCTCGCTGGGGTTCATTGGTGACATTCTTGTTTCCTTGTGCTACTTTGACATATCACCATAATTTATCTTTTTTGCCTTGTTATAGATTCGTGTGTTTTTAAATTCTTCTAACGTTTATTTGGTTCTTTTTTGTGGTATGGGTTACATGCCATTTAAGTCAAAAAATGAACTGACACATTATATCCTTTGGCAGCCACAAATATCTTTGGCATCAACTTGCTCTCAATACTCATATCCACTAAAACTTCAAGCTTTACCAATTTGTCACAGGCAGATGGTAGCTCCCAACACAAATGAGGTTCAACCAATTACGATAGAAAAAGCGAAGTGAAAGCTTTTGATGAGACAAAGGAAGGCGTTAAGGGTGCTTGCTGATGCCGGGGTAGCCGAGGTTCCTAGAATTTTCATCAACCACGGGAATCGGATGATCAGCACTCCATCAACAATACAAGAAGCACTGATTCAGAAACTACCCAGTTTAGCATTCCAGTCACTTAGACCTTGGAGGTCTTACTAGTCCAACTAAGCGCAAGGATTGTTGCAAAAGTTGGAGGAGGCATCAGAGACTTGGGGATTCTTTCAAATAGCAAATCATGGAATACCTGTTGGTGTTCTGGAGGAGATAAAGGATGGGGTACGTGGGTTTTACGAGCAGGACACTTTCCGAGTCAAGAAAGAGTTTACACTCGCGATCCTCTAAACCTGTGTTTTACAACACCAACTTTGATCTTTATAGTTCACCAGCAGCAGGTGGAGGATACTTTTCTGTGTTGCATGGCTCCTAATCCTCCTAAGCCGGAAGACTTGCCAGAAAGTGTGCAGGTATTTGACAAGTCAAGAAAAATAATATAATTTAAAATCAATTCTCTAATTTAATTGGTAACTTTATCACATTAGTCTGATGGAGAGATTCCTTCCTTGATGAATTAGATCATTTAAACTCCATACTTTTGACAAGTTTAATGTGCTTTCCTGTTTTCAACTTGCAGTGACATACTGATGGAGTATTCAAAGCAAGTAATGAAGTTGGGGAAATTGTTGTTCGAGTTGTCGGAGGCCCATGGGCTAAAGCCAAGCCACTTGAATGACATAGATTGTAGTAAGGGCTACAGGTTTTGAGCCATTACTATCCTGCTTGTCCACAGCCAGAGTTAACTTTGGGCACAAGCAAACACCGATAATTCCTTCCTTACGGTCCTTCTGCAAGATCATATTGGTGGTCTCCAAGTTCTTGATCGTCAGAATAAGTGGATTGATGTCCCCCTGTGCCTGGGGCTATAGTGGTTAACATTGGAGATCTTTTACAGGTAAACACAATTGAAATATACAGTATATTTAATTAATCCACAAGGTTTACAATATATAGAGACACAAACCGTGTCTTACAAGGAAAGAATAAACACAATTCTATTCCTACCAAAATAAGGCCTTTTCTAGAATATTTACAATTTTATGACTCAAGCTAACACTCCCTCTCAAGTTGGCGCATAGATATCAAAACATGTCGACTTTATGAGAGAGTCACTAAACACGCTGCATGAGTAGGATATTAGCAAGCTGCTCTTCTAAACTTCGCAAACGGTATAGACACAATCTTCCTTTCGAGACCTTTGACAAAATGCTTGTCAATCTCATGCTTTGTTCTATCATATTGCACGAGAGTTATGTTGCTATTTCCTAGCGAGACTTATTATCACAATACAATTTCATCGCTTCCTTTGGTACAAAACCAAGACATCTCAAGAGTTTACGTAACCAAATAAGCTCACATATCCCTTGTGCCATAGCCTTATACTCGAGATTTGGCGGAAGACTGGAGCACAACTTTTATTTCTTGCTACACCACGTAACTAAGTTACCTCCCAAAAGTAAAATATCCAAACGTTCTACGTGCGGTAACATTGTCAGCCTAATCGGCATCAATAAATCCCTTCAACCTTTAAATGCCCATGTCTTCCATATAGTATCCTTTTACCGAGTGCAAACTTCATATATATGCTAAAAATACGCATTACAACGGCCATGTGGTCTTTGCTTGGCAAGTGCATGAATTGACTCACAAGACTTACCTCATATGCAATATCGGGACATATGTGAGCTAAATAAATTGGTCTCCCCACAAGCCTTTGATACCTACCCTTATTAACGAAACTTGATCAAGATAAATACCCAGTGATGGTTTCTACAATAGGGATATTGATAGGCTTACACCACCTTTTTATACCAGTTTTTCAATGAATCCAACACACATATTTCGGCTAAGATAAGAAAATACCTTTTATGTGAGCGAGCAACCTTAACTCCAAGAAAGCACTTCAAATTTACCCAAATCTTTCATCTCAAATTACGATGCAAGGTTCACATAATAGAGATCTCTTCCTAATCGTCTCAGGTAATAATCACTTACCTTACCAAGCCTCACTTCGGGAACAAAGTGTGATCTGAATGACTCTAGTGATATCCATATTTCTTTGTGCTTGAGTGAACCTTCCAGAAGCCACATGAGGTGATTGTTTAAGCCCGTAGAGATTCCACAATCTGCACACCCAAATACTACCACTCACTGCAGAAGTAACCGGTGGAAAGTCCATATACACTTTGGCGTTTGGTGTGCTTTTTTTTTGACTAAAGTTGCTTCACTTTAAGTTAAGTAGATAAAAAGAGGTGTTTGGTAAAAAATAAAATATCTTGTTTATTTTTAAAAGTTATGGCATTAAAACGGCAACTTTTTAAAAAAGCGGTTTTAAAGCACAGCAACCTCAAGCTAGCCCTTCCTCTTCTAGATTTCCATGAAGAAAAAATATTTTCACATCAAGAAAGAAATTTGTTTAAAGGGCCAATCCATATTTCTAGCCAAAGAAATCAAAACCGGTATTGTATTCATTTTAGCTACTAGAGAAAAAGTTTCTTGAGTACGTTGAGTATAACCTTTAGCCGCTTACCTTGCCTTATATCTTTCAATCGATCCATCCGGCTTTGTACTTGATGGTCTACACCCAACTACAACCAACGGGTTTCTTCACCACTAAGTAAGCTGTATGATCTCCCAAGTTTATTTTTGCTACATGTGAGACATCTCTTCATTCATAGCTTGAACCCATTTAGGATCACATGAGAGCTTTTTCACTTTTGTTAAATTTTGGTGGACTCCATATGATTCACCAAAGAACAGTTAGAAACAACAACTCACATGACACATAGTGCAATTGAACATACACTATTCCTTCTGGAGAAAATATGTCGGGTGGCATACCCAGGTGTGTCATTGGTGGCAATTGTATATAATCACAATATGTATAGCATTAGGGTTAGTTGTATTAATATTTATACTTATCTCTAGAATATTCAGAGGAAGTGGGACGGGCGTGTAGAATTAGAGAGAGAGAGAAAGGAACTGATATCAAAAGACGAAATCATATGAGGATCAACATGCAAGTACTTGGGCTAGCTAAATCAGCAGGCACGATACTGGGCTTGGTACTATTTTACTCAGCAGTGAACTTGGCAGCATTGCTGGGCTCGGTAGCAATGGGCTCAACATTATACACAGCCTCATCTTCATTAGGGGAGCATCATGTTCAGTAAAACTGAAGGCACCAGTGGTTCCTCATTTTTATTCCTTTATCTCCCCTGAAGTACATAGCAACCAACCTGAGATCATCTAAGACAACACTTTCGTCGATGATCTGAATCCATGGAAGAATAAAAATATTCAAACTCGAAAAGGTCACATCCATTGTGAAATACATCGTCGAGTATCTAAATGATAACATTTGAATCCATACATTCGGTTGAAAATCTAAATACACGGCGAAGCGCACGCAAATCAAGTTTACTCCAGTGAATTTTAAGATATGAATATATACCACACAACCAAAAATATGAGGAGATAAGTTATTTGTAGAGACCACGGGAACACGGTGAGTTAGTTCTACGAAGTGGTGTGTGAAAATTCAAGATCCTTGAGAGCATTTGGTTCATAACCTACACTTTATATACAACAACTTCGGGCCAAAACGCTTTGGAATAGATCCACCAATAAGCAATGCACGAGTGTCTCCAAAATATGGCGATTCCATTGTCGAAACTCGGATAACGGAATTTATATACTCTCCACCATTGTCGAGATACAAAACTTTAATATCAAAGAGTGAGTTTTTCACCATCTAATAAACTCCAAAATACAAAATCAACATCACTTTTATTTTTCTACACATATATACAACCACGACATGACGGGTGCAATCATCTGCCCAGAAAGTAACAAACCACTTAATTCTAGAAGTAGTACTTCTTAGGAAAAAGGTCCCCGCATCAAAATGCATAAATCGGACGAAATAACTTTTATTCATGCTTGAAGGAAACGAACACAGTGGCTTTTAGCGAAAATACATACTTCACATTTTTAGTTCTTCATACTTGTGCTACTAAACAAACTAGGTAACATATGCTTCAAATAACCAAAATATGCATGTCCCAATTGTGATGCAATAACCATAACTTTTATAGATCACGTGCACTAACCATATTAGCTCTTCCGGGAACCACATCATCCACATAATATAGCCCCTCTCTCTTAGCGCCACACCCTAATGATCTCTTTGATTGAATATCTTGAAGCAAGCCAAATAAAGGATAAATTAATACAACATAATCGAATGTTCGGTAACTTGTAGTACGAGGCAATAGATGGTGGGACAATGATGGAACTATGCTTGATGATGTAAACAAAAGAGATGTCGTATATTGAAATAAGTTCTTATCATAGGTCCTTGTGATCCGTTACACAGATCTAAATCTAACACAGTGTTACGATTAGTGTGAGGCCAAGATTGCACGTCCAATGGTACCTTATCCGATATAGATTCAAAAAAGGTGGTATGAGTCAACAATGATTGGCTAAAACCGGCAAGAGTGGCTTCGGCTCCTTGCTTATGTTAGCGGCCGCAACGTGTATGTCCACTCCCATTATTTCTAGGCTCTTAGCTCTCAGCGCTTCTTAAGCTTTGAAAACCAATACGGTACTCCATGTTTTGAAAAAAACATGTATCTTGATATATGGCGATTTTGACCACAATATGTACACTTCAAATCATCCTTGTTTTCTCGAGAGAAAATACGAGGATTTGAAGGAAAGTGAAGGTTTTATTGGGGCAATTTGCTATGATTTGTCGAGAGGCCACGGCCACGTCAAGCTCTTCCTCCTTGTTTGGTGTGTATTTCCACCCATCATGGTGGATTGTACATTCTTCGTGACAAACCATAGAAAGCCTCTAAGCGCGGCAAGGGTTGAGTTCGAATATCGGCCCTAATCTTGTCAAATACATCATCAAGTCCGGCCAAGAATGCATACACACGATCTAGTTTAGTCTCCTCTAAAGTCTTCTGGTCTTTGGCACCTTTCATCTTGATTGGCCTTCATGATCCCGATTGCGCAAACGGACTTGATTTTGGCATAGTACGAGCTTTGGACGTCCTGGCAAGTCTAAAGGCCTTGATCTTTAGCTCATAAATCGAGATATTTTGGAACCATCATAATACGTTCGAGCAACTTCCTCCGAGACTTCTTTTGTAGTGCGAGCGAATGCAAAAACCCATGATAGGTTTGATCCATGTAATTAATCAACCATCCCTTTAATGGATTCCTTGTCGAACCACTTTTTTTCCACGACCCGGCAATATGCATCTCTAATACCTTAGACCAAATAGGATATTTTGATCCATTTAGTTTTACTCCACCCAGCACCGGTCGAGGTATCACTTTGGACTGACGGTTAATGAGTTCAACATAGGATTACTTGTTGAAGTCATGAGTCCTTCTTTCACTGCATTTTAAAACTTTCTTCTTCAATATTCATCATGGCAATGACAATGGCGGTAGCATTAGGCACGACAATAAGCAACGACAACGACGGGCCACGATGCACAATGTGCACGGCGTTGTGCAAAGGCCTAATGACAACGGATACAACTATATTATTTTTAGGGTTTTGGAATCGCACGGGCGGATAAAGCTGTAACATTGGAGATCTTTACGGGTAAACACAATTGAAATATACGGTATATTTTAGGATTAAGTACCTAAAACCCCCAAACTTTTAGTGTCGGTCAAATTGGTCTTAACGTTTTTAAACATTCAAATAAGTATCCAACCTATTGAAAATGTCACATTGTTTAGTCCCAGTTAACTTTTCGGTTAAAAATTAACCAAGAATTACTTTATCTCAAAATCATTAGAAGAAATACTAATATATAATATATTAGTACTAGTACAAGGTCATGAAAGCATACCCTTCACCTTGCTTGGTCACCACCACCCCCATCGAGGCCATCACCTCCAAGCCCAATGCACAACCACCAACTCACCCTACAACTCAAGCTACCAGCACGGAGAAGAAAGTCATGGAGGTTCTTTGCAGTAATTTGCATATGTGATATATGATACGGCCACCACCATCTTCAACGCCCACAAAAAAGAACTAGAATCTTTATGAAATGAGAATCTTTATGTGGCGGGGGCTTGATTTTTCTCGTCTTAATTCTTTTTTTAAAGTTATTTTTATTATTATTTAGTGTCCGGAGTAAGTTAAAAGTCGAACTCGTTGTTGCCACATGTACATTTAACGGAAAAGTTATGGGGCTTAACATATGTGACATTTCAATAGGTTGAATATTTGTTTGGAATGTTTAAAAAGGTTAAGACCAATTTAGAATGATACTAAAAGGTTGGAGAGTTTTAAGTACTTAATCCTTATTAATCCACAAGGTTTACAATATATAGAACACAAACCGTGTCTTACGAGAAAAGCATAAATACAATTTTATTCCTACCAAAGTAAGGCCTTTCTAGAATATTTACAATTTTATGACTGAAGCTAACAAACACACGTAACAATTGGGTTTTTTCCTTCCCGTAAAGTACTATTAAATTAAGAAGAGTATCAGTAAACTAAGATCTATGTTTGTTAACTACAATACTCGAGACAATTAAGCTTTGGTGGCATAGTAGTGTTTCTTATAATATGTCTTAGAATTCTTCGATTAAGTGTCATAAATTGGTCTTTTAAAGTTGAATTCTTTGGGGTTTTCAGTTCATATCAAATGACAGATTCAAGAGCGTAGAACACAGGGTATTGGCAAACCGTGAAGGTCCAAGAATATCCGTTGCGAGCTTCTTCACCACAGGTATGCTACCATTTACAAACTCTATGGACCAATCAGGAGTTATTATCAGAACTAGCCCTCCAATGTACAGGGAGACCACTGTGAGGGACTACCACGCCCATTTCTATGACAAAGAGGCCTAGATGGGACCACCTTGTCTCATTTGAGGATCCTAACTTAGATGTGGAGGAGGAGCACTGGGCATTGCAACAGACTAACCGTGTCTACAAAATAATTTGGCATGAAAATATATTGGTTTGTTTTTTAATCTGAAAGCACTTTCGCACCACAAAAAAATTCTGGATATGCATATTTATTATGTTTTCCTGTCACTTTCATTCATCATGTTTTCATTTTTTTGTGGCATGCTGCTTAGTACTTAATGAATTCAACTGTGGTTGTGGTTGCCATACCCATATTAATACCATTATACCGCAAAATGTGGGTTTGTTTGAGAATGTTTTTGTATGAAGCGGTTTTGCGCAATTGTATTGTAAATCTGTCAAAATATTTATTATAATCCAACTGCTTTGGAATAGTACTTGACATTGCTTCTTGGAGAATCACCTCTCCAGAAAGCCAGCTAGAAAAGGGAGCCAATCCGGTCGATCCTTCATCCGCGCTATATAATCCGTGCGCGAAAAGAGGAAAGCGAGGAGCAAACGGACGAAAACAACGCAGTCATAAAAGAAAATGCTAGGAATATCATATTTTTATACTACTTTGGTGTATAGTAAGTGATATCATGTCATGTCTATTAATAAATTTATTTAGTTATATGTTGTTTGCATAATTAAACACATCACATGATACATCAATATGATATAAATAATATACGGTCTCCCTAAAATTACTTATCCTACAAATTGTACCTAAATATATTAGGAAAGAGACTAATTTATCGATTACATATACCAAGTCATTACAAATTACAAATCACAAGTTGACATATGCACAATTTTGTTTTTATTGTGCTTGTGACGGAAGTTTCTTGTATAAAAAGTATGGAAAAATAAAAATAACTCATGGCGAGCTACCCTATATTAAATTTTTTGTAATCAATATCACATATTCACATGCCCACATGAAAAGTTGAGTTGTCTAGTTATGTCACGAACTCTAAATAATTAAAGGAAGTGAAATCCATACCTACTTAAATGTAATCCACACACCCCATTTTTAATTTTTTAATATTATTCTTGTTCCCCACCATTCTTCAATTCTGAAATGCCCTCTTGCTTTCGAGAATTTTTATTCATCTCTCTCCCTTTCTAAAATGCACGACTTTTCCTTCCTAATCCATTCATTTCTGTCATCTTCACCATAATTATTTCTGACCCATTCCTCTTAATCCTCTGTTCTTCACACTGACTTTCCAAAACCCATTTGTTAGAAGCCGTTGACTCGTTGGAGGCCAACTGGAAGCAAAAATAAGCCCTTAGTAGGGAAGGTATTTTGTTTACTTTATTCAATCTTCTTATTGGCTTTGTTGATGTTGAGTCTTATTATTCAGTTTTTCTTATCTTAGCCATGGATGAAGAGCCGTTGGATCCTGAATTGCAAAGGATTATGGATTTGGTGCACTCAAAAGATTTGGAAGAAGAGTTGCATATTAGTCAGCCATCTATGCCCAAGGTACGTTAGCTTTTTCTTCTGTCTTCAATTTAATATGTGGAAAAATACAAATTAGATAGACCCCTTATAACAGTAGATAAATTTGGTGGTTTATGATTTAGGTGATCAAGCAATGATTGAAGATCATGATGAATTCCTCTCATTGCCAAATAAAAATTTTACAAATCGAAGGCCTTATTTGTGATGTTCGTAAGATTGGATTAATGCTAGGGTATGTCATGGTTATCAAAAGATCTGATAGGGATAGAAATAAAGTGGTTATTGGTTGTGATAGAGGTTGCAGTTATCGGAACTAAAATTGCTGAAGGTAACAGGAAAAGAAAAAATCATCAACTCGTCTGGTCAATTGTCCTTTAAAATTCTAGGAAAAATGACAGCCGAAGGATTGTGGAAGGTTGAGATAAAGAGTTTAATTCATAACCACAGGCCTTCCATTGATATGGCTGTGGACATCCATATTATCTGGCGATTTACAGAAGAGGAAGCCTTACAAGTTAAACAAATGAGTAGGGCTGGCATAAAACCGCGTCAAATTCTCTCTTCACTTCGACAGAATAATCCTCATCTACTAGCTGTTTCCAGAAATATATATAGTAAAGAATGCTCAGTTTAGGAGGGAGAGTTTGGGTGGACGTTCAATTATTCAAGCATTATTAGCTGAGCTTGGTGATGCTGATTTTTCTCACAATGTTAAGTATGAAGTCAACATGGTCATTTGACTCATCTATTCTTTGCTCATCCCATTTCAATTAAGTTGACTAAGGCTACCCTTATGTGTTGTGATGGATTGCACATATAAGACTAATAAGTACAAGATGCCATTACTTGAGATTATAGGAGTGTCAAGCTGCAACAAATCATTTTATTCATGTTTTGTTTTCATGCAAAAAAGAGGAACAAGAGGATTATGAGTGGGCTCTTAAAATGTTCAATGTCTTATTGGGAGATTGTAATCATCCATTGGCGATAATAACTGATAGGGTTGGCATTAATGAATGCGATACATGTTGTGTTCCCGATGACTCTAATCTCTTGTGTTATATGGCATATTGAAAAATATTCTTGCACATTGTAAGGGTCAATTTAAGGAAGATGCAAGTGGGTTGCTTTCCTGTCTTCTTGGACATCTTTAATCAAATCTTGGGATGAGTCAACATTTAATGAAGCTTGGGAGTCATTTTGAAGCTTGATTACAAGATTATGCTTCAGTTTTGACTTACATTAGAAGTACTTGGCTGGAAAAAAGATGTTTGTATTTGCATGGACGAGTCAATTTTCATTTAAATTAATAATGTTACTTCTAGAGCAGGGTGCACATGGAACATTAAAGAAATATCTTCAAGTTTCAAGCGGAGGTCTCCGTGAGGTAAAGAAAATATTTGTCTTGCTATTGAAAATCAATTTCAAAGAATTAAAGCTCAAATTGCAAGTGAAAAGATTCGTGTTCCTCAAAAAACTTTGCATCCCTTCTTTAAGGAGCTTGTTAATAAGGTATCTTTCTATGCTTTGTATGAGTTACATAAGCAATATGTTGTTGGCAAATACCAAGGATTATTCCTCTCAATGTAAGGGCAATTTTTCAAAACCATGGGTCTGCCATGTGTGCATATGATTAGGAAATGAATATTGAAGTGTTGCCTTTTAAATCATATTCATAAGCAATGGAGTTGATACAAGATCATTCAGCCTCACTAATCATGCATCTATTGCACCTGGAGATCCAATTGTTAGCCTCCTCTCTGATGTTAAAGAGAAGTATGAGAAACAACCACTTGTGCAAAAAGAAAATACTATAAGGCAATTATCTCATATTCTTGGTGCATCTAGTCCTTTAATCTTTAATTTATTATTCAACCTCACAAAGGTCGTCCAATGGGGTCAAAAAGAGAAATGAAACAAGCTCTACTGCCATTGAACCTTCACATTTTGAGATGGTAGGAAATGGTTCGAAAATGTAGTTCTTGTGGTATTGGTGGCCTAATCGTAGCACTTGTCCATCAAATGACAAATTACTAGACCGAGTTGATATAAGTATTTCTCCATACATTAGTGTTTATTTTGCTTTATTTTACATTTAATGATTAATTTGTCTTTTTTATTACTTAGGTATTTTGGCGGGATGACTTGACTATTTGCAAAAACAAGATCATTTTGTACAACAAGAACTCATTTGCACGAAGAACTCATTTTCATATGCATTATTTTCTTCAATTATCCGATTTAATGTTGTTTTATGGACTCTATCTAAACTTTAGAGTATGATTGTAATGTTGTATTATGGCCTTTGTCTACACTTTGGTATGATTGTAATGTTGTTTATGGCCTCTGTCTAAACTTTGGTATGATTGTATGAAGGCAGCATCAACAAAACAAAAACTAAAGAGACGTTGATACTGACTAGTCATCAGCAGAAGTTTTGGTCAAGAGGAATATATCAGGTCAGTTCGACTAAGGGCTTATTTTTGCTTCCAGTTGGCCTCAACAGTCAACAGCTTCTAACAAATGGGTTTTGGAAAGTCAGTGTGAAGAACAGAGGGATTAAGAGGAATGGGTCAGAAATAATTATGGTGAAGATGACATAAATGAATAGATTAGGAAGGAAAAGTCGTGCATTTTAGAAAGGAGAGAGATGAATAAAAATTCTAACCAAGAGGGCATTTCGGGGAATTGAAGAATGGTGGGAACAGAATAATATTAAAGAATTAAAATGGGGTGTGGATTACATTTAAGGGGTGTGGATTTCGAACCATAATTAAAATGTAGCGTTTTGACAAAACAAAAAAAGTAATTGTAATATGAACATATGGAAATCATAAAATATTTAGTTAAAAAAATAATTTCCATGCATTATTTATTTTTCGTGCGTACTATTATTTATTTATGATCTATGGATCAAATAAAAAAAAAGACAACTAAAAGATAATTTTAAACGAAAATGTGTACACAAAAGAAAATGTGTGCATAAATTATTTACCAAGCTACTTTTATTTATTGCCAATTATGTCACAATATTTTGGCATTATTCCTGGTCTGCTATGAGTATATCCTTTGGCGATAACGTCTGTGCCAAAAGCATTGTTTCTTTCCACTTCTCATTATAAAATGATATTTTCACTAGTTAGTATAAATTTTAGTCAGGTCATACTTAGAAGAAGGAAAAGTGGTCTTTTTTGTCTAATAATATATTATTATGTGTAAAAAAATTTATATAATAATATTTTATTGAATCGAGCGTTAACTCTTGCAGCTCACCAAGATGATTACTATCAACAATACAGTGAAGTTCTAACGAGTATGACAAGTGAAATCCATTTACTATTTTTTATTGCCAAATAAGTCAAAAGATTGAATTGTGGCATTATCCTTTGGCCGCCACAAAGTATCTTTATCAACTTGCTTTAGTATAGTCTTTGCAAATATCTTGCTTTAATTTCGTTAATTTATGTTACCTGTTGTGGACCTTCAACGTTTCACCTTTCATAGATCTGGGAAAGGGTTTGGGAAGTGACGTTGAGGCTGGGCACGTGCGATAAGTAATAAGGAAAGCAAGAGGCAGAAAAACATACGTCATACATGGCATGGACAATATAGTGGACATAATAATATCTTACTGAAATTTAATTTTGAATATAGTTTTTTCTGAAACGGAGATGGTAGCTCCCAATACAAATGATGTTCCAAGCAATTACGACCGGAAGAAAGCGAAGTGAAAGGTTTTGATGACACAAGGAAGGTGTAAGGTCTTGTTGATGCTGGGATTAACCGAGGTTCTAGAATTTTCATCAACCGCCGGAGTCGGATGATCACTACGTCAACAATCCCAGCTCTGATTCAGAAGCCACCAGTTTAGCATTCCAGTCATAAACCTTGAAGGCCTTGATCGACTTTATAGTCAAGTAAACGCAAAGAGATTGTTTGCAAAAAGTTGGAGAGGCCTCGAAGACTTGGGGCTTCTTTCAAATTGCCAATCATGGAATACCTTTTGATGTTCTTGAGGAGATAAAGGAAGGGGTACGTCAGTTTTACGAGCAAGACACTCAAGTGAAGAAACAGTTTTACACTCGCGATCCCATCAGTCCTGTGATCTACAATAGCAACTTTGATCTATACAGCACCGGCGACTAATTGGAGAGGATACTCTTATTTGTTACATGGATCCTAATCCTAGGAAGCCAGAAGACTTTCCAGAAGTATGCAGGTATGTAACTCATAAACGTGCTTGCCAACCGCAACGTTACCCCAAATGTATAGTCAATTTGAGGTTCCCTGTAGTAGCTGACACTCTGATTCCGTTGACATTCCTTTTCAATGTGAGATGCAACCATTTATTCGCCTACACGTTTGTACCCCCTTTTAGCTGTTGATTAATTTGAAATTTGGTGTTACAATCTTAAAAGAAATGAAAATATAGGTCCTGTTTTGTTGTGTAGATAATATATTAATTCAATTTGAAAATGAAAATTGTTATTGACACTCTAAAATTCTCATACTCCAAATTTTCTATATTTAGAAGAAAAATACACTTATGAGGAGTGTAAATGAGATTTTAGAGTGCCAATAACACTTTCCTTTGAAATTTGTAATGTAATGAATAGAGGAGCTCCTCTCTGGCTGGGAAGCTTCTCTTCTTGCAGATCTTTCTCTGTAACCTCTTAGTTGTTCCTCTTAATGGATTTTCTTCCACAAATAACCAAAATAGTAACCGTACCGCATATATGACATCCTCATGTGCTTTTTTGTGTTTCAATTTTGTAGAGATATACTTATTGAGTACTCCAAGCAAGTAATGAAGTTGGGAAGTTGTTGTTCAGTTGTCCGAGGCTCTTGGCCTAAAGCCGAGTCACTTGAATGACATAGATTGAGTGAGGGGCTTGTGATTCTAGGCCATTACTATCCTGCTTGTCCACAGCCACACTTGACTATGGGCACAAGCAAGCACGCAGACAATGACTTCCTCCTGTTCTTCTTCAAGATCATATCAGTGGTCTCAAGTTCTTCATCACAACAAGTGGATCGATGTTCCCCCTGTGCCTGGGGCTCTAGTGGTTAACATTGGAGATCTTCTACAGGCAAGTACAAAACTAATATGTATGTATATACGCTTCATCTTTTTCAAGAAATACAAGTAAGTTTTTAAATATATGATTAAGAACATGGATGCATAGGGATAATTTGATCTTTGCCATCGTAGCAAATAGGCGAGATAATAGAATTTGTTTCTTCGTCTTTACACAAACTAAATAGAACAAAAAATAGGACAGGTTCACCAGGAATCCTTTGCTAGAATCATTCTTTGACTCAAAAGTTCTCTCTCGTGCCATTGAGTTTTTCTGAAAGACTAGGAAATGGAGAAAAGCTTTTATGGTATTGTAACATAGTCTAAAATGTCTCAAATTCGTTGACTTATTTTCTTAGTTTGGTATTTAAGTTTGTTAGAAGCCTCCAATAGATATTTTTCAGTGTAAACAAAAAGTTGAATTTATTTTTCTTTTTCAGCTCATATCAAATGATAGATTCAAAAAGGCGTAGAACACAGAGTACTGGCAAACCACGCAGGTCCGAGGGTATCTGTTGCGAGCTTCTTTTGCACAGGATATTTACCATCGACAAAACTTTATGGACCCATGAAGGAGTTATTATCAGAAGACAATCCTCCAAAGTACAGGGAAACCACTGTCAGGGACTTCGTTGCCTACTCCGATCACAAAGGCCTTGATGGCACCTCTCCCTTGCCTCATTTTAAGCTTTGAACGTGAAGATGGTTTTTGTCGGGGACTTCGTAGTACAAAGAGATCTGGATAAGCATATATTCTTTTTTATTTCTCTATTTTTCTGTCTTACTCATCCTGTTTATATTTTACTTGGGCATGCATAACAGATTAGGAAGTTTAATCAAATTCAACTGTGGTTGTTGTTGGAATTTCAATATTCACCCGTTGGTCTCAAAATCGGTTTGGCCAACAAGCCAAGGATTTTGGGATCTCTTGGTCCTTCCAACTGCTACCTAAATTGGCGAGGTAAAGAGAAGTTGTTGATTTGGTTGCGCTTTGTTTTGACTTCTTTCAATGTCATTGTGGACAAGGAGGAACTCGTCTTGGTCGTGAGTTCTCCGTGCCTTAGGTGCAAGGACTTTAAATAAGCGTGAAATGGGGCGTGGTTTTTGTGAAAAAGTGAAGTGAAATGGATTTTAGTGGTTGATGGGGAGTAGGTGATTTCGTATGGACATCTTTAGTGAATGGATGAGTGGAAGCGAAATTTGAGGTGATTGATTTGATGAGATGGAATGTATAAGGAGGCAAATCGCATCAGCCCAAACGAACTTGTCAAACGGATCAAGTTGGTAAGCAATTACGTTACAATACTCCTATTGTGCGATAAAATAAAAATGCGAAAATGTAAATTGCGAGAAAATAAAAAAATTACTCTAAGTGCGAGAAAATAATTTTTATCTTTGAGTGTGGGAAAATACCATTACGCTAGATGCGAGAAAATAATTTGAGGGAATTGAAAACTAATTTGAAATGAAAGCTATGTAGGGCTACATTTGAATACAAAAGAAATAAGATAAGCACGTGGGGTGGAGATAAATTAAAAAATGAGTTTTTATGTTTGGTCGGGGACCCTTAACTGTGTGAGCTAGAGGTCGAATTTATACTAGTCGAAGTTATTCACGATCAATGAGGTGTTGTGTTACAATTCTTCTCCGCTTTGATTCTCCATCAACCTTAAAATTTGTCTGGGCCAATGCACGTCGACTTCGATACGATCCCATATTTGGCTAAAGTTTGAAATTTGAAACTCAATTCCCCTTTGGTAGTTTTATCATGTGCATTAATTTTGCGTTTGATTACCACGACTAGTAGTAGAATTTTTGACAGTCATAGTACCATACTATTACCATACGAGTATCATACGATTTTGTGACAAACGGTATTAGTGCAGGAATCGAAGATATTTGATATGGTATTGGTATCCAAAACAACTCCGACAATATTAAATCTTGTACCGAATATATATATATATATGATATATTTAATTATTTATATAAATTATATTATACAAATTACTAACTTTTATCTTTAGAATGTTGTTAAGCCCTTTCCCCAAGTTAAAAATAAGAACACTCTTTTCCCACCCACCATTATTCCTAAAATACCCTAAGTTGATACCAGCCCTCGACACCCCAACTCCGCCGCAGACTCGCAGTGCCTGCACCAACTCCCAACACCCAACCCAGAGCCCCAACCATCACAGCACCACTATGGCAGCAAAACCGCCTCACCTCCCGCCCATCTTCCGGTCCCCTACATAGTCTCGCTCATCCCTCACGTAAACCAACAATATTCAATTGAATAAATTGGCATTGTAGATTATTGACAGCAGAGGCTCAAGATGATGTCTAACCTCCTGGCTATAGAACTGAAAGAACCGATATTCATAATTTTAAATAAAATAAAAAAACATTAATTAGGTTTGGGTAATTGACTTTTCTTTTGGATTTTAAGGGAGGAATGCATCAGAATTCAATGAGTGGTTGTGTATTTTAAAGTTTAGAAAAAGATGAAGGGGAGATGAAGCTATAGATGAGATTTGGGTGGGGACTCCGGGGAACATAGCCAAAAAAAATGGTTGGTTTTAAAGCTGCACTTATGAAGCAGGGATGGGTGGTGGCGGCAGGAGGTTGGGCGGGTTCACATGATGAGGCAAATGAACGGTTTTTGGCCTTTGAAAACATGTATGCACGCAACAAAGAGCTGTTGCAGCGGAGTTGGAACTGTCGACGGTGGCACCACCGAAGAGAATGCTGAATCTTCCGGTTCCATTTTCTTTTCCTTATACCCTGTTATTTCACCCTTATTTTTATTTTATAGGTCTTTTAAGTCATTTTGCAAGAGAGTAACTTGTTAAATAAAAATATAATTTGTAAAATCAGTGTAAAAGATAAGACATGAGGTGAGAATAGCAGCACTCTATCTTTAATATATTTCATTAGTTTGCAACTTGAAGTCTTGAGCTTCTATTTGATTTGGTTTATAACCTAAGTTTTATCTTTAATCCTTGATGCATGGTTCCGACTTACTAAATGTGTGTGAAATAATAATGAATAAGTTAATCTTGGTTATGAGTTATAGCTATATTAGATTATTTCAAGAATTAAAGATGATAATAGTTTCACCTAATATGTGGGCTGCTGGCTTAACAAACAAAAAGTGAAGCAAAAAATGCTTTGGGCTTAAAAAAATAGCTAAATACCAAGTGGTACAATACCATTAACATACCATGCCAACCAAATTTTATGGTATATCAAAATTCGGTATACCAAGAATTTGGTATGGTAATAGTCTTGGAATTTTCATATTAAAAGTTTGGTATAGTGGTGGTACGGGGGTTTTTAATTAGAATGGCAGTGCCGGGCCACCTAACCATGATCACGGCGTGTGCTCGTCCAAGAGCTCGGCTGGGAGTGAGCTCATCTAACTCGGTTGAAGTGCGTTGGGGGTGGTGACCTCGAACAGGCCAAGTTGAAGTGCGCCCTTGACTTGAACGAGGAATGACAAATCTAGGTTCAAACATCACCACTGACAAACTCTATTTCTACTTAATTACAGTGCAGAGGCCCGTGATGGGCTTCTGCCTTTCCAAATTTCAATTTTTGTTTTCGGTATCTTCTGATATGAGTTTCAAATTTTAATAGTTAAAAAAAGAAAGAAAATTACAGGTATACTTATGAGATTTTAATTTTGAATTGAGACAAAGTTTTTAATTTATTTTAAGGAGATACAAATTTTAAGATGACATCATGGCGTTTTTTGGTTTGGTAGAGTAATTGACGAAATTGCCCTTCTTTCTCTGGAGCGTGTTATCTGTTCGATTTGGTTCAATTTTTTAAAAGAAAAATGGTCAGTACCGTCGTTGGCATCATCATTGAGGTGGGCATTGACGACCTTAGTGTCGTCGTCCGGGGAAGGATTCAAGAAATGGTGCTTCCGCCATGGAGAAACCCCAGAAAACCGTGACTGAGAAGTGGAATCCGGCTCCCACAGAGCAAGAGATGAGAAAGGTGCTGCTTTTTCTGCAAAAATTTGGCGAAAATGTGAAAAGGCTTGTAAAGAAATTCTATTTGAAGTGGGTCTTACGGGGGTTGAGCTCAGAGATCGGATGGAGAAGAGAAGGCGGTGAAAACAAGGTTAAAGGTGAGGTTTTTACAAAGGGGATAAAAGGGGAGGTTTATGGCGTCAGACCATCTCCAATGGTGGCCAAAGGCCAATATTTTTAGGCTATAGGCCTTTGGATTTGGTTCTCAATGGTGGGCAAGAAATAGGCTTCAGGTAACCGACAAAAAAAAAAAAGGCACAAATTGGCCAAGGTTGGCCGGGCCAAAACACGTGGGCCCCACCCGAGAGTGGGCGAGCCGCACGTGCAACACACGCAAAGGGAGAAGTGGGACGCACGCCACGCCTTGCACTTTGGCTATATGAGATAGTGGGGTGACGTCGCGTAGCGCAAGGCTGCGCGACATTCGGCCACCATAAAGTTACGGATTGAGATCAACGGGCGAGATGTCGGCCAGTTGGATCATCCAACGGTCAGTTTCAAACATTTTTTTTTTAACTTTCTTGTAATCCAACGGCGTGATAAAGAATGAGATCCAAATCTAACCATAAAAAAAAATCATCCAACGGCCCAAATTTAAATCAACGGCTAAAATAATTAATAAAATATTTGTTGGAAATTTCACCATAAAACCACATAAATACCCATTCATTTGGTTATACATCCACACAAAATCAATTTCCTTCCCTTTCCTCATCCAAATTTCATTTTCTTCTACCCGCCCCAAATTAGCAATCTTCTTCTACACACTTCCAAATTTTCATTCTTCTTCTACCCTTAATAATTTCCTACCCACTTCTAAATTAGCAATCTTCTTCTACCCACTTCCAAATTTTCATTCTTCTTCTATCCATTTCAAAAAATTTCAAGATGCCAAAAATTAAAGTACAAAATTACCAAATTGGTCTAAAGATGAAGATATAGCTTTGTGCAAGGCATGGATCCAATATTCGCCCCGAAGATGGTGCTACGGGACAAACCAAAATATTCAAGAATTTTGGTCTCGGGTCTATGGGTGTTCATTAGCACATCTCCCCCCATCATTGCCCGACAAGCCACGAACTCTTGATGGTATGTACGAGTGTTGATTACAAGTGTCCCCCACCGTTGTACAGTGTTGATTACGAACTCTTGATGAGGTAATGCAGTGTTCATTAGCACAAGTGTTGATCTTGATGGTGATTTTGTAGATGAGAGTCCATCTTCATCTATAGCAAGACCGCCGAGTAGGATAAGAAAAAGGAAGCAAAGAAAAAAGAAGGAAAAAAAGTGGATTCGGCTAGCGAGAAGTATGAGGGAAAACGACAAACTACTTCATTGTAGTGAAGAGAGCAATCAAGAGAAGTTGCAAATGCGCAAACTCATGGAGAGGCAAATGCAAATGCGCAATCGCCAAATTGCATTTTTTCGTGCTATCGGAATTTTAATATTTTTAGGTCAAAATGTTCGAAAATTAAGCTAAGTTAATCTAAACAAATATTTTTTTTAAAGTTAACGAGAAAAAAAATATTAGGCTAAAACAATATTTAACAATTTTTTGGCCTAAAATTTAGGCCCACCATTGGAGGAAAATGCAATTTCGGCCCAAGGCCAATATTTGTTAGGCCATAGGCCCATAGAGTGAGTTGAGATGCCCGGGGATCTCGTTTGGGTGAAAAGAAAATGGATTTTGTTTTAAGTATTTGGGGGTGGGTTTTGGTTTTGAGTGAGAAAAAGAAATTAGAAAGAAAGGATTTTGTGTGGTGGAAATGGCGGTTTGTTGTGGGGCTTGGATTTGAGTGTGTAGGGCACATTTGGTGGACGAGGTTGGGATGAGTTATGATCAATTAAAATGGACTTAAGTCAATATATTGTTTGTTGTGTCAAAACATGAGATGGATGGGAGGCGGCATGATGGGTTATGAATCCACACTCCCGAGTGGGTTATCTAGCCTATCCTCACATAGGAGTTACAAGTCATGTCTCTCTCGCTTCAACGCAATGTCTCTCTCGCTTCAACATGCCTCTTCTTCCTTCGTCGAACTCATTTTCTTCAGTTTCATGACTCCAATTCTTCCATAGGTACGTTTATACGGCTCCTATACTATAGATCGAAAATTTGGAATCTGAGAATAGCTTGTTTTCATTTGAGTTTGTTTGTTTTTGGAAAAATTTGGTTCGGCTTTTGCTAGTTTAAAGATTTTATTGTGTAAATGGTTGTAATTGGCTTTTTGCTTGTTTGAATTATGGGTCATCAAGAATTTTTAAGGTTTTGTGATTGTTCAATGAATTTGTTGGTTTGGTGTGTTAAATCTACGGTTTTGGTTGAAATAAGTTGAATGAATTTGTTGAATTTGTTGGTTTGATGTGGAGGCGGGCCCGTGCGCACGTGATTGGGTGGGTCCCACAGGTTTGGCCTCACGCGATGGGTGAGTCCTAACATGGCTCACGTAGGCCAAGAATGCCACGTGATTGGGTGGGTCCCCATTGGCCTCGCGAGATGGGTGAGTCTGACATGGCTCCACGTGGTTGTCGATGTGGATCTCCACGTGTGTCCCGTAAAAATGGGGTCTCACGTGCGGGGGAGTGTTGGAACTTTGCTGTTATCCACATCGGCCGAAGCCCCAAAGAGAAAGTAGTTTAAATAGAAATACCCCTCTCTAACTAACACGAGACCTTTTGTGATAAAACCCCACACCTAAGGATTGTGCGGGTGGTTAAGTAGAGACATTATCGGAGTGTTGTAGTGGGTCTCGGCTCGTCGACATGAAAATTTCCACAAAAGGAGAGAATTTTTGAGTCGTATTCAAAGTTGGAAAGCTAAATCAAAAAAGGAGAGAATTTTGAGAAGTATTGCTAAAATCCAAGGTTTGATCGTGTCGCGTAAGGCGTTGCTTGGGAGGTTTCGCTATGCAATGTCACGTTATGTAGCGGTTTCACGTAAGTTATTTGATACTTGCATAGCGTAACATAGTAATGAATAAATATATAAATATATATATATACTAGCACCAAAACACATATAATTTACAATAATTTAAGCCATGAGCTATTTGAGCAATCATATATCACATTATATCATATTCATATCAATCAAAGTATCAAGCCCCGGAATATAAACAAAATTGCACATAACCTAAATCATAGTAATAATTCACGAAGGCTTGTGATGAATTAACTCTAGACTAGGGCACACGTTTACTTTCTCAAGAAAGGGAGGTTTGCAACTTATCAAATAATCAAAGACCGAAGATTGTGGTTCTTTTCCACGCCCCTCTTGGAAAACAAGTAAAGGGGTAGAGAAGAAAAACTGGTTCCCCAAAACGGGGGAGGTTTTGGTTTTTTTTTTATTATTTATTTTTTTATTTAAAGTTACAAATATCGCGCAATATAATGTAAATTGCATAAATCACGTACGATGTCCAGTGAAATCGCGTACGTTTTTAGACTACTCTGCGAAAATTTTGCGTTATGTCGCCTTAAAGTACTTGCTTCCGTTGCGACATAGCAGCTATATTGCGCGATGTCGTGCGATATTTCAAACCTTGCTAAAATCTGCAGCTATGGCTGTGCCTTGCTATCCAATGTCTTTGTTTCAAATTCCTAAGTCAACATGCAATGCTATTAATGGTGCGTTGAGCAACTTTTGGTGGGGCGAGAGTGAATCGGGAAGCAAGGTGTGCATTGGAAGGCATGGAAAAACCTATGTGATAAAAAGGATAAAGGGGGCATGGGTTTTTGTGATTTGGAAAACTTCAACGCTGCTCTCCTAGCTAAGCAGGTCTGGAAGATGCCCTAATGATTTTTGGGTTCGTGTTCTAAAAGCTCGATACTTTCCTCAGGGTGATCTTCTCACTGCCACTTAGTGGAAGGTATGAATATCATTAGGGATGGCTACAAATGGCATGTTGGTGATGGTTCACGGATTCGTATATGGAGTGATAATTGACTTCTTCCTATCAGCTCCTCTCGCTTAACTCCTACAAGAATTGAACCTGGACCAATTCCAACTATGGTCTCCTCTTTAATTGACACGCGAGGTCTTGGTGACTTGATGCTATATCCCATATCATTTCTAATCGAGATAGAGATATCATTTCCTCTATTCCTCTTCACCTTACTGAGAATGGAGACCGACTCATTTGGCCTTGGACTAAGAATGGGGATTACTCAGTTAGATAGTTTAAAACAGTGATCAATAATTCAAAGCGTGCATGCAATCAATCATAAGCAATTAAATAAAAACTACATATTCATGCTAAGGCTTAAGGTTTCGCCCTAGCTAATGGAAATTAGTTACTCATATTCATAAATAAAAACATAGAAAATATTATTAAGAAGAAAAGGAATGAAAACACCTTAAGATAGAGAGTGTCCAATAACCCTAAAGTTGAATAAGAATAAGCGTCCTCTTTAATTGTGAACGGCAAAAGCAATCCTTTTTTCTATGCCATCTCACAATCCCTAAAATAATAGTCTTTTGTTCCAACTAGGAAACTAAATAATAATAAAATAACTTAGAAAATAGAGTCCTAATTAATCTAGAAGACTCTGCATGGAAACTGTTCAGCCACGTTTTAGCCTCAAATCTCCTCCAAATCCGGCCCAAGGTAGCTTGTTTTAAAGATAAAAACGTTCTGAACACATCTCCAGAAGGCCACGAATCCATTTGAGGTCATCTTGGGCTCCAAAAATGCAATTTAAACCCAAAAACGTGACTTTCCAGCACCGCGCACTGCTCCTTTATGTTATTGCCAAAAAATAACTACTTGGTGGAAAAATCTGCTATTGTGATATGATCAAGCTTAGTGACTCACGAACGTCCTCCAACTAGAATTACTCCAAAATTCGTCCATTTGATTATGTTTTGCTCCAGAAGAAGTCGAAAGTCCTATATTGAAAATACAATTCAAAGTATCAAAATTCTTCCAAAATATTAACCAAAATAAACTAAGAATAGAGACAAATATATAATATAAAATCTTCTCATCACCTCCCATGTGGACTGCCCCTACTCCCTCTTTTTTCAAGATTAATGTGGATGGCGCATGGATGGCTCCTATGCAGGCCAAGGTGGGTATTATCATTCGTGACTCCGAGGGTTTGCTAATCGATGGGGAGGCAAAATCTCTAGTTCGAGCTTCTTCTGAAGAAACCGAGGCTGAAGCTATATTGGCAGGGATGGAGTTGGCTCGCGAACTCCACAATGATCATGCCATTGTTGAGGGTGATTCTAAAGCTATTATTGATATTGTTTCTAACCGTGCGCACGTGCAAGGGTTCTTAGCGCATCTTCCCTATTGTTGCTGCGATTCGTCGAATGGCTTTTCAATTTTCTTCAATTCACTAGAGATGGACTTTTAGGTCCACAAACCAAGCAGCGCACTATGCTGCTAAGTTGGCCAACTTGAGGGTGAGCTCTTACAGATGGGCAGCGATGCCTCCTCCCTCTTTGGTGATGGTTTTATCACGAGATGGTTTACCGTGTCCTCTTGTTAATGAGGTTTGAGGTTGGTGGGTTTGTCCCTCCTTCCTCTTTTGTTTGCCTTCTTGAAAATTCAAGGATGGTAATAATCTAACCTAGAGGGCGGTGAATAGGTTCCAACTTAATTTAATTGTCAATTTCGATTTTCAATTTAAATTCCACATCCACATCCACATCGCATACCAAACTATCATACACATATGCAATTAAAACGATAAATAAAATGTGCACACAGGATGTAGGATTTAACGAGGCAAAACCCACCACTGGGAAAATTCTTGGGCTCCCAAGCCAAAACAATCACTAAGAGAAAGAAAGCCTTACAAAACTCATCAACTAGACACACATACTAGTAGGCAGTTTTGTCTTCGCGCTATGCTGCTCGATCTCTCTTTCAGTCTTCGAGTGGAAGTGGCACGACACTAACGCGGCCGTTAATCACCTTTTCTCAAACTTTGCAAGATACTAACGCGATCATGCAGAATGTATGGAATCAAATGATTTTTAAAAAATCAACCAATTATGAAAATCACAAGGCACATTTTCATAATTGATTTCTAGTTGATGCACAACAAAAAATCAGTAATAAAAATTAATCTTCTAAAACCATGAAAGTAAACTGATTTTTCTCTATTAAAATTCCTTTGAGCAACACCCTTTCTGTGCTCACAGCTGCTATCAATTTTTGCTCTCAAAGATAACACTTAATAGTATAAAAAGCAAATTGACATTTTGTTCCAAACTCATCACAAAAAGCTTTTGTAAAAACCGATCAATAAACTGTAATGCATGTTAACTCATTTAAAAACAAATAGTAGCAGCCCAAAATCAAAACCTATTCTAATGCATGCAACACATGAGAGAAACAAAGAATAGATGTTTATGACTTGTAAAAAAACCTGATGCATGCCTTAATTTCTCTCAAAACAAAAAGACTATGCTTGTGCACATATATGTGTGATGCCGTAGCAAAGCAGCAAAACCAAAAAAAAATAATTGTGCTAGAGTTTTTTTTGTGCTGGTAAAAAGAATATAAGGATAAGCATGCAAAACAAACAGGATAAAAACGTAGGCTTTTTCAAGGAGATAAGATAAAGCTTATCTCCTTCAAATGAAGTTACAAATATTTCCTTAAGACTTGTTTTTCCAAAGAAGTTCCATAGGCTTTTTTTCTGAAAAGAATTTTTCTTCTAAGTGGTTGCACTTAGGCCTAATGTGACCAATAATTCCCCAAAAATGACATATAGGAATGAACTTCCTAGATTCCTTGGATTCCTTGGGATTAACTAGAAGTCTTGACGGGGATTTGACACGGGTGCAAAGATTGTAATGTTTCATAAGTAAGACCAAAACCTTGATCGGCACCTAATTTCAGAAGCTAGGAATATACGAGGCTTTGACAAATCTTGTGATGAAAGAAGAACTAGTAGTCATTTGGATTCAAATCCCTGAACCTCTTTTGTCTCCAAAACTCTTTCCATAGCTAAGTATTTTGTCAATTTTTCCGAACCTATGCTTAATTCACGAATTTTCTTTTCAACTCGGCTTGATTCATCCTCGAGGGCTTTCTTATCGGATGAGGAAAGTGTTTATTGTGGTTTTGAAGAATATGAATCTTCTCTAACAATGACTCTCGCAATTTCTCCATTATCCAAGCGAGATTAGTGCTCGGCTTCGGCTTCGCTCTTTTCACTTTCTACTAGTGCAAGTTTCTTTCTCAAGCTAAAGTTTATCCTTGACTTGCACGGTGATGTCGCCAAGATTAGAATATTTCCTCAAAACTTCCTCATGTCGGGTTCTTCAACAAATGAACCTTCCGTGTCATATTCATCAACGCTCGCATGGCGAACATATCCTTTTCATTTTCAGATAGAGATGCATCTCTGAATCACTTGCTTATCGCTCCACGTAACTCACTTAGCCTTATTCTTCTTTCTCTTCATAGTGTTGGCACACTTGGAAGCAATGTGTCCATACCCTCGACTTTCATGGCATTGGAACTCTATCCTTTGAACCCTACGTTCACTGGTTCTAGAAGACCTAGATGCTTTGTCGTGTGAGGGCGTACGAGAATGAATATTTATTGAGTTCAAACCTGAGAGGTTGGTTTTGTTTGTCACGACCCTTGGAATTCTTAAGCTTGAGAAACTTTCTAATTTCTTTGGGTAAAGTTCAGCAATTCATCATTAGATAACACTAGTACAAATAAGACCTTAGTCGGCGGGGTGGAAAACCGTCGTCTCGGCATACACAAAACCGTCGCGCAAGTGAGTGTCATCCAAGGTAGTAAATTTTACGACGGTAGAAAACCGTCGTACGAATTGTACATTCTCGAATGGCGGTTTCCACCCAAAGCGCTGTCGTCTTGTCTCTAAAAAAAAAAAAAAAAGAGTTTCTCTCATTCGAGCATGTCGTAGGCGACGGTTCAAATAGCTGCAGGACGATGGTTTTTCTTAAACCATCGTTTCAATAATCCCCGGAGCATTAGTTAATAATGAAAACCGTCATCCCAGGCTTGCCAGCTACGGACGACGGTTCAACTACATACGCGTCATCCCATTTAAATAACAAAAGTGTTTTTGCTATTTTGTGCTCATGTATGAGTACGACAATTTCTAAAACAAGCTGTCATTTTGATTGCCATCATTAGTTTGGTTTTGGATAATTTGCATTTGATCCATAGATTTCGGTTTGAAGGGGAATTTAGTTATGCCAATTTGCATTTTGATGCAGTTACAACATTCCATTCTAATTACCATTGGTGCCAAAATACACGGATTGCAACTTCATAGATTAAGAAACATGAGAGTACAAAAGCGTTAGATATAGTACCAACTTAATCCACATATATTGCAAAATAACCAAGAGCCTTAAATCCACCCCCTCTTGTACAAGATAACCAACGGCCTTAAATCCTACACAAAAGATGGCTCTAGACTAGTTTATATCCATTTTACCCTTTTTCTAGATAACCAAAAATACCATGAGCTACTTTACACATATATGAATAGACCTTGTCCATATTTGATTTCGTTCACTCAAAAAAGTTAGCCACAATGTTTATGCATACCCCTACGTGATCCAAAATTATGAGCTCAATCATCTTAGAGGTAGTTTTGCGGGGAAATCGGCCTATTCACCATGCAACACCATCAATCTCTTCTGCGTGAGAAGTTACACATCCATTTTGTTTTCCCTTTGCCACATGATAAATGAAATATTAAAAGACAATGTAGCGACTATGAAACACATCTAATTAACAATAAGAATGCTTCATCAATATAACTACCTAAAGTTTCCATAACATATGAAAAGGGTCACATATGACAGGATTTTCAATTAAGTTAAAGCTAAACTAAGTTTTTACCTTGTTCATAACTATGGAGCATCCATCTTCAATTATTTCCTTCATATAGCATAACAAAATAGCCACACTCCTTGTTAGTTGGTTGTTGAGGAACACCACTAAACAAGATAAAACATTAATACAATCCACAACCACACGTAAATTACAATAAGTTTGCAATCTCATGATATATAGGCAAGGGTAATACACCGCCAAATATTTCCAGTAATTTACGCATATGCTTATTCCTTTGAGTGTTAAATATTTTTAATCACTTTGCATCAAAACAACAATCATTCATCAGTATTCTATCAACCACATATTGATAACCAAAATACTAATTTATTCATGGAACAAATACTTATCGACTACCGATTTCCAATCATTTCGGTCGGCGGCGGCACGGTGGGTCCATGAAATAAACAATTCGCTTTGCGGATTGTGTCGTCGATGTCCAATGTTCTTGCTCATGAGAATATCCTTATCAATGTACCAAGTACACATTGAGAATTAACGAACTAGTTAAGATTACAAGCTTACCTAGAATTACAAGGAATAAAAAAGATCTAATCATCACAAGCGTGCGAGATACATTAGCAATTTACGTGATCGGTCTTCCACACCACACCCATTTGCACTAATTAGAGCAAGGTCAACAAAACCAACCATTCTAACATGTTTGTTTTTCCGGCACATCATATAGGTACCTAATTAATAAGATGAATTAGCTTTTCTATTCAAAACTTGGAAAATTAATAAAAGATGCAAAAAACAACCAAATAGTTTGCATAGATTGAACTAAAGATGCTGATTTTGATATGGAAGACGTGATGTTTTAATGTAGATACATGTCATGTACGGTACGATGCGATTAGAGGCGAGAAATCTCTTTCATGGCACAAAAGCTCATTATATCATTGTGGAAGATACAAGATTTACGGAACATAACTAAATACTTCCTCTGCATTGTGAGTTGAATATACTTCCCTTTATCCTCATCAATAGATACATTGCACAAAAAAGTAAGACATTTTCAATGCCTTCGGCGATGAGTGCACATCTATGACTAGGTGTTCATCTATTGCCTTCCTATCTTCTTTCTTAAACGATTTCTAGGTTAAGGCAATCAAATATGTTAGTTCTCTCATATGAAAACAAAAAAAAATCTACTAATTATAAGCATTCCGCAGTTAAGAATAATAAGTTTTATGAATAGATAGAATATTTGTACCTCTTTCTTTCCTATTACAACACGATTCTCTTTTGTCCCTAATACAACAAGATGTTTTGGCCAAGATACAATAAAACCAATGGCTTTGCCCGACAATCTACTGCTTCTCCGATCACCACCGGGAAGGGCAAGTGAGCTTCACTATCAAGTGCACGATATATAGACACTTTCTCGCATATTCTGTTCTCCCAAAGTAGGCAATGAATAGTTGGGTTGGCGGCATTACATTCAACTATTCTAGCATATTGCAACAATATGGTCGATGGAGCCTCCACCAAACTACATTCTACTCCATCCATTTCTGAGCATGTTTAAATGGTTTAATTAAATTTCTAGCTATAGAAGAGATGTACTAAAGGGTAAACGAGAGAAAGAGAAGAGAATGATAATACATACTTTCTTAAGCAACTTCGAACTTATTTCAATATTTTGGTCACCAATTGGGTGCTTCTCACCAAATACTAAATCCACGATCTTCATATTTGTTGGCACCTCATCAACCACATTAGGAATTTTTGTGTTGCAACTTCTTTATCAATCCATGTTCACCGGTGTAGGGGCCGGAAAGTGTTAGGAGCTTTACCTATGATTGGAGCACTTGGTCCTCTCCCTTAGCTTCTAATTTTGCCTCTAAATCATGAAACCGATTAATCCAAAATTGGCGCTCCTCTAACACCTAACTCTTTTGTCTTACATCTTTTGCTTTCTCTCTGTCTTCTTCAAGAACTTTCTTCCAAAACTCTCCATCAGGTGACACTTAGGAAGTTAAAGAATGTACTTGGTTTCACATACCCTCCAACACCTCTTACTCGTCCCCCCGGCTTCGGGAGTTCCCGATGCAATTGTAAGCACATCCATTGTTGTATACAACCATGCTCATAATTATACCTTAATAATAAAGTAATTAATCAAGCAATGCATAGACCTATATCCCATTGTAATATTATTGTTAATTGAGTAGAAGAATGATGGTCTCAGGAAACAAACTTAACAACTGTCAAATAGAAAAAGAAACAATCTTAATAGGGTTTTAAGCTTTATTCAAGTAATCCAATAATGGCTCAAGTATTATTTTCACACCATCCCCTCTAAATTTTAAAAGAAAACATCAATGCATATGCTAGTTGGTTTCAAGGTTTATTCGAACTAAACCCTCAGTCAATATTTGTGACATACTTCCACCTCATGACAACCAAGATAATTTCACAATGATAGTAGCAGATATTATAAAAAAAATTCATCTCTTAATTTCCATTAATCCATCCATCCAAAATTTCTAGCAAACTCTCTAACTTCATTCTAGATTTATAATAGAAAAATTGTTTGATAACCCAACTCTTTCCAAATGTCCAAAATTAGTATAATTTAACAAAAGAAAAAATCCAAAATTTTTCTTATTACAGTGATGAAATCGGTAGAAAAACCACAAATTTTAAACCGGAAAATTTATAAGAAAAATTCATAACCCGAAGTCACAAAAGGAAAACTATTTCACACAAAACCTTTACAAAAATTAAGTGAGTTCTAACACAAATCATGTTTAATGAATGGAATTGAAGACAAATAAATAGGAAAGAACATTACCCGTTACGAGATGATATTGCTCGAGATCAAAAAATAATCCAAACTGGTGTGGGCGTCGCAGCGTGAGGCCAGGTTGCCGGAGATGGTGCAACCCGATTTGGGAACGAGAATAGAAGAATTGAAAAGCGATTGAAGAAGAGAAGGCTGGCAAGGGCACAAAAAAGAAAGAAAAATAATCAAAAAACCATCCAATCGACACCAAATTTGAACATTTCATGAAGGATTAGAACTCGAAACCCTAAAGACCCATCTTACCTTTCAAAGAAGAAATTAGCGACGGCTATTCGCGAGATTCTATTCTTGCCAAGAGGCACCAAATAAGGGTTCATCTTATATCCAAGGAGAAAGCTTCTTTGTCGAGATCCACCTACGGGAAATATCTTTTCTTTATGGAGAATTATGGGACACCACTTAGCAACCTTCCCTATTGGCGAGCTAATGGAACGAATCCTATCGGCACTTGATCTCTTTAAGATAGTACTTGACTTGATGTTCTGGAGATGTTTGGAGTACGGGGAGGTGGGGATGTTGAGTTTAGATCACATGAAGTGGGTAGCACAAAAAGGGATTTCATCACTTAGAAAGGGTTGGAGTGCGAGAGAAATTGGAGATTTTTTCTTGTCTGGGCGTTCATTATTCTCTTAAACGCGAGACTTGTATTAAAAGAAAGTTTTCAAGTCGATTGCCTTTTTCCTCTCGCGTTAAAAATTACATTAGCGCCTTTTTTTCATTTGGCCTTTCTTTGCATTTCACCACAACGACACTTTTACATGTTACGTCGACTATGTAGTGGATAAAGTTTCAAAATCTCATTTTATCCCACAAATATGACCACACAGGAAACGGTTTTTTAGCAAGGTTTGGAAAATTGGAACGACGGTAAAAATAAACGTCGTGCGGTCGGTGTCGTCTGAGCCTTTTTGTACTAGTGTAAGTTTCGGTTGAGTCATCACTTTCTTCTTCTTTGACGGCTTTGAGAGCAATGTTTTTCACCTTCTTGGAAGCGGGGTGCTTTGACTCATGCGTTTGCGAGGGGACCGTCAGTGTTTGCTTTCCGAAGCTTGTAGGTGTTTAGATCTTTTGATTTTCCTCCATTTGCTGGCATTTTTTAGCGTGAAACCTCTTTTGAGAAGTGAGAGTACTCAGATCTTCTACAATCCTATGCTCACGGAATATTGTCACCAAGATTTGTAGCTGACCATTGACAATTATGCTAAGCTTAGCATAAAAAGTCGAGAAACTCTCGTCATCGAGACATTTTGATATTTTTGAGATTTGGCAGCAGCGATGAGATCTTTGGAAAACAGATTCTTTGACGGTTGAGTTACCCTCATGAGTAACTTCAAGAATGTTCCAAGCTTCTTTCGCCGTTGTACACTTACTTATGTAATTGAATTGTTCGGGGGCGAACGAGGCTGCCCAGATAAAGCATTTAGAGCCCTTTGGTTAAAGTCTTTGGATCTACACTCATCAACACTCCATTTATTTCCTAGACTTAAGCTTAAATACGAGACACAACAAGACTATGCTTTTTGCACATATATGTGTGATGCCGTAGAAGCAGCAAAGCAAAAAAAAATATTGCTAGAGTTTCTTTGCTTTATGCGGAGTAAAAAGAATATAAGGATAAACATGCAAAACAAACGAACAAAAATGTAGGCTTTTAAGGAAATAAGATAAAGCTTATAAAACAATAAAAACAAGTAATGAGATAAGTGCAAGTGATAACTATTAAAAGTAAATAAGATATAATGCATTAGTGACTTATTATGTTAGCTAAAAAACAAGAATTTAAACCTAATAAACACAGCAGCCCACGACAAAAAAAAAACATTTTGGTTTATTTAAAAAAATAAACCTATAACCAATTCAAACCAAAAACTAATATTATTGATTAAAAAAATAAGGCCCTGAGTAATATGAGTGCATATGCATGATGAGCTTACCGGAATGAATGTTTAAAATTCTTAATATTCTTGTGATCGAGAAGTACGAGAAGCAAACTTAGGCTTAAATAATTTAACGACGGAATACGTACGCTGAGTACAGGCATTTACGGACCCAGAAGCGTTTTGTCACGAATTGCCAATTTTACACTAACACTTCTTGGCTTTTAGGTGGTACTTCCTTGTTTGGCTGGGAGTCTTGCATTTCCTGTATATTGAGTTGTATCGCACGTTTCTTCCTGCTGGGATTAGGTTAGCCCTCTTGTGGCACCCCCTTATGCAATACTAACTCTTTATCAATGAATTTCAGTTTACGAAACAAAAACACTAACCTATTAATTAGCATGCTTTCTTGATCAAGGCTTTAGGTTTGGCACTGAATTACACCTAATATGTGCTAATTATTAACCGTTACTTTTGCCTGTGTGCTATGACAACATGTAAAAATTCTTTTGGGTATTACCGTCACGCATTAAGAAGTTTCTTGTACAATACGCATGTAAATTAAGGCATACAGATCTTCCTAGCTTGAGGGATATAGGTGATCGTAGGTAATTCAAGTTCATAAATAGTGGTCTTTCATCTGTGAGTTGGAAGGTCTCAAGATTTGATATTCCATGTTTTTGGCTATGGAAATCTCTTTTCTAATATCATGTGTGTGTATATATTCAACTCACATTGCATCACATAAAATTTTAGGGTTAGCGCATGCGCACGCCGAGGTTTGAGGTGGATTTTAAAATGGTATGAAGTTTTGATTTTCTCCACTATTGTCCTATAAAGTTTTGAAATTGTATCAATTTACACCTTTTGTCTAATAAATTATTTGAATTTTCATTAAATTGATGACATAGTAAGCATGAATTCCGTAATTGGATTGGCATGTAAGCCACATTTGTACCATATAGCCTAAAAACTTATCAATTTAATAGATAATTAGACATTCAAATATACAAAATGTGTAAATTGATACGATTTCAAAATGTCTTGGGGGAGTAAAGTGAGAAAAATGATTACTCATGGCCCGATTTAAAAATTATCTCAAACCTTGAGGGTGTAAAATGTAGTTAGTCAATTTTTTTTATTTCCTATATACATTCTTCTATTGTCAAACCCTATGATGTGACACGTGTTAATACGTACCTAATTATGCATCGACATATTTGTACACAGACAAATTTTAGAAGCAAGGGCAAGATGTCTATTATTGACTATTGATCGAGGAAATCATGTTTATGTTCAATTTTATTTAACTTTGATTCTATTCATTAACGTGGTTGAATAGTTAAGATAAAATGATCTTTTAGAGCCTCCAGTTTTTAAGTATTTCATTTAAGTGTAGTATTCATTTTTCTATTTTTCGGCTTAAATACATAAGAAAATTACTTACGAGACTCGATAAGGGTAAGAGAGTTTTTAAATGTGTGTATCATTTGTCACATCATGACACACCCCGACCCCCGGATATGCGAATTGAACCTTAAAAGTCGAGTGTCTTTGGCCAAGCCTTGGCGTGGGAGGCCCAGCCAACCAATTTAAGAAGAATTTATGAAATAATTTAAGCAAATTGAGTTTAAATAAATGTCGAGTGCACGAAAGTGTGCGGACGGAAAGAAATAATAAAATAATAAGTGTGGAGTAGAGTAGGAGAGCACGGTATGATTACAAATACGAAATTCCCTACGTTGTCATACCACGCGTCTCGACGCAGAAATGACTCACGAAATAAAGCACACCTTAGAGGGCGCAAAAACACAAGGGTAGGTGGGCCATAAGTATTATTTTGTAAAACTTTTCCTTTCGAAAATAGTAACCTGTTGTCAAAATCAGAAGTAATAGTTAAGGCGCTGCGGAAAGCATGCTACGGTAGTAGATAGAGAAAATCGGTGATGCAATCTGCCTGCAGGTCAACGGGCGAGCGCGCTAGTATAAAAATACTTTACCGGAAGTCCGTATAATAAGGAGTAGTACGGGAAACCCATAAATCAAATAGAAAGCCTCTTTTTGTGGCGTCGGTGAAATCCGATATTAAAATCACAATATAAATCGGTAACGTATACGCTCGATAGGTATGACGGACACGAGTTCATACGGAGGTATTACATCATGAACGAGGGTAGGTGTATGAATATGTGCAGCTCGCTGTACTACATACACGTGGCGGCGCTAAGCGCATCACCACGGTTCGAGTCGCGAGGCAACCTAGAACGGTGGCACCTACGATGGATCCAAAGTGAGCGAGTCGGTGCTGTGAACATCACGTGAAGGCTGGTCGTGGCCCCCCAAGCAGTACTACGGCACCGTGTAAGCATTCCCTAATTGAGCGTGTAAAAACATACCCACCCCGGAATATTTCTAAATAAAATAAGGTGGGGTAATTTTCTTTTTTTCTAAAATAAACCTCCAAAGTAAACATATAGTAGGTATTCACGGATGCGTATCCGAATACAAGAATATACCAAAGTTACTAAAGTACATAAATACCAATTTAATAACATACTAAGTGAACCAAAATAAGATATAAATATTAAACCCAAGATTCACCAAGTATAAATATAAGCGGAGTTCACTTCAAGTGCAGTATAAAACACATTTAAAAGCATAGGCATGGCCTAATACAATAATTTCCCAAGCACATAAAATATTTATTTAAATAAGCAAGGAGACAAGCTCACGTAAGCCTTTGCCGAGGTAGCCCGATTACTTATTCTCCCATTACCACACATGGTCGCCAACTTTGTTTTAGAACACACCCAGCAAATTAATAAAGTATTCGAAAATATGAAGGAAACGGCGTTCGAGCAAAGCTATGTAGTGAGCCCTTCGTACGCCGCCCGTACGCGGCTGCCACCACTTATTGCCAAATGGCCTCCTTACTTGCCGCCATGCGCGGTGCGGAGTCCCACACGGGCCGCCACCGCGCCGGTCGTGTAGTCAACGGCGACGTCGGCCAGGCTGCAGGCCGGTTGGTGGCGTCATCAGCGATATTCGGCGCCCGATGCGAACGATTCTTGGCGTCGGCTGCCCGGTCATCCACTGCCGATTTTTCGGTCGCCGCGCCGGCTTGCCGTCGCCGTTGCGAAAACTAGGAGAAAAATGTTAGGAAACACATAACTCGATATGTCTTACTCATTTCAAGGCCAAATTGCGATTCAAGTACCAAAATGAAGGCTGGGAATTGACAAGAATATTATCGGCGAAATTACGTGCCCCAAGAAAGATACTTTCAGTTAAGCGGGAATTGGCATAAAAGGTGGCATTAGTGAATCTCTGACTTCCTCGAAGACCATGCGTAAGTGTTTAGCATGAATGGCCTGGAATCTTGGAATATACGAGAATGTCATCAATAAAGACTATCACGAGCAGCCACAGATACGGGCAAAATACTCGATTCATTAAGTTCCGAAAGTTGTGGCTGGGGGCGTTTGTCAATCGAAAGGTATGACAAGAAGCTACGTAGTGCCAACTAGTTCGAATGCGGTCTTGTACACATCATCGTTTTTTATCTTCGGTGATATGTCGGACCTCGAGATCGATCTTAGAAAAACCCCGTGCACCACGGAGTTGGTCAAAGAGATCATGATTCTAGAGCGAGGGGATAACGAGTTTTTAATCGTCACACCGGTTTGGTGCTATAATCAATGCGAGCCTCAGTACCATCTTCTTTTGAACAAACAAGACCCGAGCTCCCCAAGGTGAGGTGCTAGGTTGAATGAATCCCTTGGCAATAAGTTCTTGGTGAATCTTCAACTCCCTTAACTCTAGTGGAGCCAAACGATAGGTGCGAAGAAATAGGGTCGATTACACAGAAGTAAATCGATGGTGAATTCCACTTCTCAATCGAGGCGGCAATCCGGGTAGATCATTAGGAAAGATCTCGGGAAATTTGTTGACAACGAGTACATGTCAACAGAAGAGAATTTCCTTCCTCCAACGCCACAAGTGTGATACGACATCACGGCCACACAACTCAAACAATTTCGTTGCTTTCATAGCTTCATCGGCCCACGCTGATCAATTTTTTTTGGTGCTCTCGGCGTAGCGTCACGGTTGGTATGCCGGGTGGTTGGAAGGTGACCAACCTCCGCCGACAATCCACAATGGCATGATTACGGGTGTAATCCTTCCTAGGATCACATCAAAATCCATGATATCCCGAGAGGAATAAAATTAGCCGGCATTACTTGGTATCCATGATATCCGTGATAACGAGGGCATCCTCGATACTCCCATTGGACATGACCAGGACTTCGCCTCTCGGCATAGCGATTCCCATATCGTGCAGATGGGAGTACAGTAATGGTGAGTAGTTTGAGTGAACAAGGCGAAATAACCGAGTAGGTAGCGTCCGGATCAATTAAAACTCACAGCAAAAGCCTTGAGAATGACTAACGTACCCCAGAGACAAGATCGGGATCGTTCGAGCATCTGGCTGGTCGGTGCATTAACTCGTCCATGAGCTTCTTGTGCTCCGCCTTAGGCTTGCATGGCACCACCGGAATGCGAGTAGGATAACCGGGATGCGGGGAAAGGTTCCGGGGTAGATAGTAGGCATTGCCACGGCAGTGTATATCTCCTTCAAATGTAAGGGCCGATAGGGAAGCTGTTTCCTCAACTTATTTGGATCGGAACGGGCACGAGGATAGTTTGTCGGTTCTGCCCGGACAACTGGTTAGCTACGTGTCCCATTTGTCCTGAACATGGCGCTCTGAGTTTCTTACTTACAGCTCGCAAGATGGCGAGTGTCGCGTTGATGATAGGAATTGGGCAATAGGCTAGGTGGAATTACCCAATTAGCGAAAGCGAGATCCACCGACCAGACCACCCTCCACGGTTTGTGTTGGAGTTGATCTACTACTAGATGATTTAGGTGAACTTCCACGTTTGAAAGATTGATTCCTGGGGACCAAAAGATGGCGGCGCCACATTACCCGACCTTTGGGTGCTAATCTCGTCGGCGTTCGAATACGAAAGTCGGTACTATGGGATCAAGCACTCACGAAAGTGGATACGTCGTTTGCTAAAGTCATAATCGAGGTTACATAGTCAATCACCGCCACTAGTAGATAAGCAATCCATTACCATCGCGAGCGAAGAATTTAAGATAGCTGCACACGCTCGAGTGGGAAGATGATCGATTTGAATGACAAGAGTCATGGGTAGAAGAAAATGTTGACTCCCGGTATACGAAATAGTTCTTCAACGTTCGAAGAAAATTGAGTCACGACAAAACATAAGCAGTCGTAGAGACTCCACGTAGTCAAACAACATCTCGAAGATAGAATTCTGCTGTTGCCGAAAAAGTAGTATTCACGGGTATCGAGAAATGTCGACCTTGACAAGGTTTGGTTCACGATCATCGAAAAGTCGTTGCGGTCGTCACGTCCGGAAAGTATCGTACAAGAAATTCACGGTGATAATTTTCCATTTCCAAACAAAAATGGAAAGTGGTTGGAACAATCGAGGATTATTCCGTCTCAGCGAGAACGCACCATGCACTTTAACAATTGAATATGGCGACGTACTCGGCGGTCGCCCTTTTTACGGCCGTAAGAATCGAAAACACGTCCCGGTCAAACAACGTTAATAATCCAAGTGTCAACCGTAGGTTAAAGTCGTCGGTTAAAGTGCAAAACGTCTTCGGTACAATGGGTTTTGCAAAAGCGCTACGCCAATCGTAAGTATCGGAGTACGAAAGAAAAGAACCAAGGTTTGCAAACCTCAGCTCTAATACCAATATGACACACCCCAAACCGGATATGCAGGTGGACACCCCAGTCGAGTGTCTTGGCCGACACCACGTGGGATTGTGAGAAAGCCATTTAAGAATTTATGAAATAATTTAAGTAAATTGAGTTAAATGAAGATCGGGTGCGAAAGTGTCTTGGAGGAAAGAAATAATAAAATAATAATTGTGTGGAGTAGAGTAAGAGGATACGAGTATGATTACAAATACAAGAATTCCATACGTTGTCATACCACGCGTCTCGGCGTCGACGCGGCTCAAGTCACTTATCCTTGAGGGGGCTCGAAATAGAAGGGTGAGTGGGCCATAAGTAATTATTTTGTAAAACCTTTCCTTTACGAAAATAGTAACCCCTCGCCGTCAAAATCAAATGTAGTTACGAAAACCTTTAAGAGAAACATACTACGAGTAGTAGATAGAAAATCGGTGAAATGCAATGTACTTGCGAGTCAGCAATGAGAAAGCCACGGCTTTAGAATAAAAATACTTTACCCGAAGTTCGTATAATAAAATAGTACGGGAAACCCCGTAAATCAAATAGAAGCCTACGTGGCATCGGTGAAATCCGATATTAAAATCACAATATAAATCGGTAGGGTATATGCTCGATAGGTATAGCAACGGACACACGAGTTCATGCGAGGTGATACATGTCATGAAGCAGTTTAGGTGTATGAATAATGTTACGCTCGTATGCGACATACACGTGAAGGCGGCGCTAAGCATCACACTTGAGTTCGAGTTGCCAAGGCGACCTAGAACAACGGCACTACGATGGATCCAAAGTGACGTGTCGGTGCGTGTGAACATCACGTGGCGGTCACGGCCGGCAGGTATCACCGACACCGTGTAAGCATTCTAATTGAGCGTGTAAAACATACCACGGAATATTTCTAAATAAAAAATAGGTGGAAGTAATTTCCTTTCTAAAATAAACCTCAAAGTAAACATATAATTAGGTACATAAAATACCAAGAATATACCAAAGTTACTAAAGTACATAAAATACCAATTTAATAACATACTAAGTGAACCAAAATAAGATATAAATATTAAACCCAAGGTTCACCAAGTATAAATATAAACCGAGTTCACTAAGTATATAAGTATAAAACACACTTAAAAGCATAGGCATAGCCTAATAATAATTTCTCAAGCACATAAAATATTTATTTAAATAAGGAAGGGGCCCACTCACATAAACCTTTTCCTACGGAATAGCCCCGATTGCACGCTCTCGTGCCCAGGAGTCGACGAACCTATTTTAGAACACCACAATTAATAAAGTATTCGAAATACGAAGGAAACGACGTTCGGAAACACGAAAATGAGTACGGGTCGAAAAACCCCAAAACCGTCGTGGGCCACCGTGCGCGCCACATGCGCCAAATGGCGTCACGCGCCGCCACGCACGGTTGTGAGGTCCCACGCCTCACGCGCCGGTCAACGATCCAACGCTAACGTCGGCTCGGTGGACCGGTTGCGGCGTCAGCGTGGGCGATGCCGAAGCCAGGTTTGCGCGTCACCGGAAACGTACGAGCCTGGAGTTTGTTGATGTCGGCCGCCGGTCATCCTATAGATTTTAGGGTTGCCGTTGCGGAAATTGGGAAAAATGAGGCGAGAAACACGGCTTCGATGTATCTCACTCATTTCAAGGCCCAGTGCGATTGAAATGCAGAAATGGGTGGGAACAAGGAGAACAAGGAATTTACCAATTTGGGTGCCAAAAAAGAAATTTGCTAACCGGAAGGTGGCCGGAAAAGGGTGAGAAGAAGCCACGGGTGCAAAGAGGTCGATTCGGAAACGTGATCCCCGAGGCCATTTTAAGCCATCATAGAGCTTGATTCCGATCCTAGGGACCTCGAGGAGATGAATGGTGGCTAGATCGGAGCCCAGGGAGCCGTTTCACCTAGGAACTCGACGGGGAAAGCACGAGGGACTTGGGAGTTAAAAGGAATTCAAGCCGAGGCTAATATCGGTTTTGGGTTTGTGCAGGTGGTTTAAGGAGGTGGTGAAGTTCTTCGGATTTTGGTCTGCAAGGTTGCTTGGCCAAGGCATTTGGCTCGGGGAAAGGAGAAGAGAGCAGTGGGTGTGTTGAGGATTTTGTGTGTGATTGCATTGAAAAAGAGAGAGAGCACGGGACGAGAGATGAGAACGAGAGAGTCAACGCGAGACGAGGGGGACAAGAGGGATGGGCCAACGGGAAGGTTTGGGCCCCGGCTCAAGCGCCCAAGCGGCCCACGGTGAATTACGGAAACGTCGGTAATGCGGCCGCGTAAAATATTCGTTTGGACTCCGAATGACGTCCGCTCGCGTCACGCATTCACAACGATGAGCACGACAAGAAAATACAAAGAGGAAGGTTCGTACGAGTTGCGACACAAGAAGTCAACCGAAAGGTCAATCAAGGGCATTTTCGTCATTTCCCACTTTCGAGAATAAAATACTAATATTTTCAAACGGGATGTAACGCATCATGTGAGTACGCAAATGTGGTACATAAATATGGTCTCTCTAATATTACTCTTTCCCTAATGCGTACACAAAAGTTCTTGTGAAAACTCAACAATTGCATAGTTCGAAAAAATTCTTACAGTTTTAATTGGTGTTTTAAATTTATGCAAAACCATTATATAACCTATTTTCGTGTCATTTACGCCTCATGGTAGATTTTCTTAGATTTATGTAAAGATTATGTGGAGAATACTTTGTAAAATTTATACAAAAGTTCTTGCCACTACTATTTTTATTGAATTTTCCAACTTAAAATGAAATACTAGTTACCTTCTCTATTTATCTTCGTTTTTGTGCATTTTTCTCACTCACTTTTTGACACGTGGACTTCACTTACACGTTCATCTAAAAATTTAATGTTCTAAAATCACAAATTTCTGTTTTTCGGTTTTACCCGCTTATATTATAATATGAAAGGGATGAAAATAAATGATAAAAGTGAGGCCCCACCACCTCTTCCCAACCTATTGATTATACGAATTCCTCCTGCGTAGCGCCTTGTCCGTCATGGTTGACGAGAATCTCCATCAATCCTTCATCCCCAATCCCCATCACCCCCACAAAAAGATAAAACCCAAAATAAAGAATCGTGAACCAAATCAAGTCTTGAACATTTCATATACTTTTCTCACTAATGCAACATAAGGAAAAAAAATTCGCAAAAAACAAAGAAGAGAAAAATGAAGAAAGAACCTTATGCATCTTGAAGTATTGAACCTAGCCAAAATAAATATAAAAATATTGAGCCTTTTCATTTTATTTCTTTTTCGCTGGTTTTTTCTATTATACGATTAATAGGGCTTTCCTGTTAAGCAGTCGTGGCGGTGGCTACTCCGGGAGGACTTGGTAGAGTCATGAAGGTTAGGGAATAAGTGAAGGCATACAGAGAAACGGGGTGGGCCCCACTTTTTATCATTTATTTTCATTCTTTGATTTATCATAAACTTTTTATTTGTAATGCCTTGATAAAACGAGAATATGTGAGCAAAGCGTTTATACATGCTTTTATAATTTAATAAATCACAAAGCTACAAGCCACTGAAAACGTGATGTACCTATGCCATGCATGTAAGTCCTTCTCTAGTCTACAACATTTCTTCATTTGTCATTTTGTTGTCTAGGAGAGAAACACTGTTCCTGATCGAAACCAACTTAAAGACATGAATATGGGTTTTTCTTCTGGGACGTCACTACTAAAACCCAGCATGCCTAAACCAAAATAAATAAATAAAGTATATCTTATTATCTAAATTCCATGACGATAATTGGTTTCAGTTCCCATGGCTATGGTGGTTTTGAATTGAGATATTATTTACAGCCATATTGCCTTACAATGAATGTGTGAGATGCTGAGAGAGCATGGGGCTTAAGTGGATACGTTAATGCATGGAGGCTGTAGCTAGACGCATACTAATATGAGATGATGATTAAATATCCCAACCTATACTAGAGCAACTCCATGAATGAATGAGGTATCTAGGAAGGCAAACCAAATTGATGCGCCACATTACTATTTTGGAAGCTCCTATAGGTGAGGTTAGAACTAAAAGGTAAAATTACCCCATCTATAGTGGCAAAGCTAATGTGCCTTGCTGAAAAGTATGAGGGGCATTGTGTGCCTTGCCCACTTCATTTACATATCAAAAGAAAACTTTTAAGCTTTAGACAAACTAAATTATAGAAAAAGTGCATAATTAGATTTTGAAGTGCCAATAATAATTTTCGAATGTGAGTTAGAAGAGCCTAATTAGAAGGGTTTGATCTTGACATGATAAAACCACCCAACGAGGAGGCTCTGGCTGGGTAGTAGAAGCGTATTTGACACGTATGATATGATTAAGCGTGCCACCAAATTTAGTAGAGTTTGTAGGCCGTAAAGACTTTATAAACCCCAAAATCATCCTCGAGACCATACATCTCGGACAGAGAAACCGCCATAGCACGATGTTATGCTTTGGGCCCACGCCTCGCGTTTTGTTTTTTTGGGAACTCACGAGCAAGCTTTCAATGGGTGCTGTGTGGGATTGCTCGCCCAAGCGCGGCAACCGGGTTTCGATGGAATCAGAAGCCGGTGTGAGCTCAGGCCTCGTCTTGGAAATGAAGGTGAGCATGTACATATAACTCACATCACTCCCACTCTTCGTTGGTCAATGTGGGATGTTACAATCCACCCCACTTAAGGGGAACTAGGCATCTTTAGTCGGCACATGCATGCCGAGAGCAGCCAGTGGGTACGTACCATTGTCACATCCAGGGCAGACTTTGCGCGGTAGCACGGTATTGTCAAGCTTTGGGCCACGCTCTCCTTTGTTTTGTTTTGGGAACTCATGAGCAACTTCCCGGTGGGTCACCCATGCGTGGGATTGCTCAGCCCAAACTTCGCTTAACTTCGGAGTTAGATGGAATGCGAGAGAAACCGGTGTGCTCCCAAAGCCTCGTCTTCAATTAGAATGAGCATGTACATATAAGGCACATCACTCCCTCTCTGTTGGTCGATGTGGGATGTCACAATCCACGCTTAAGAGAGGCCGCGTCCTCGCCGGCACATCCGTACCAAGCGGCGAGAGTGGCTTTGATTGTGACATCCCACATCGACCAACGGAAGAAGAGAGGTGATGTGCCTTACCATGTACATGCCCTCTCCGAGGGCAGGTGGGATGTTACGGAGTCGAGTTTGGGTTGGTCATGATTTATTGATTTTAACGAATTTGGCGCGACGTGATCCCGTTAAGATGCTCCAGTATGTCACGAAAATGACACGAACACGGCAAACACAATACGATTGCTAGGTCAAGATATTTATAAGAGAACAAGATAAAGGCTAATTCAAAACAAGAAATAAATTAGTCATAGAGTCAATAAGCAAACCTAAATTCCACAAGAACAACGAAACTTATATATTATTTCATGGTAAAGGCTAATTTAGGAGAGAACGTAGCAAAATGAAATATAATATCATATTCTCGCATAACAATTTCCTATTTTCTTATTCTTCAAAACTCCACCTCGACCACCATGAGTTTGTCAGGAAGAAAACTAAAGTGAAATTTCAAATCGAGTAAATTAAATTAATAATTTCCAACGCAAGCACCACTTTAGTTACGCGGTCGACAACCACCGTAGAACAAGCAAAGGGCAAAGGCAGATGTAGCCGGGGGCAAAGTAGCAGATGTCTCATCTTATTCTCACATTGTGATCATCATCCTTCGGTTACATGTGACTACATGAAGAGACTTGAATCTGCGCACCCACAGGAAATGCAGGCAGTCTGAGAGGATCAATCTAAGATCAAATTCTATATATATTCTTTGATGCCCATGCTAAACAAAGTATTTTATTCTTCTCCGTAAGTAGGTATTTATGAGAGAACGAATTACAAGGCTATAAATCAATATTAATCGAACAAGAAAACCTAAATTCATAAGGACAAGGAAACCTGTATTATTTTACTTCATTCTGAAAGTATTAGTGGATTACTTAGAAAATAAAATATATAATCTCATAATCTTTCCTATTTTCTTATTTTTCAATAGATTAAGTATTTGTAACCTTTTCTCTAACATCATCAAGAAAAATATCCACTAAACAAAGAGTTAGTAATTTACACTATAGTTGACCAAAAGTTAAGTTACTGTAACAATAGTTATTGATGGCAAGGATTTCTCGGGGGAGGGCGAACTTAAAAGGAGAAAGTACGGGTTAAGAAAAATGGCAACAACGAAATCTTTTTATATGGCGGTGTCTTTCGCAATTAATTAATACGAGCAAATTACGGTGTTGCCGGCGAGGTTTTCGTATCATGAAAACGTCGCATACTATTTCATCCAACTCGGTAATCTCGCTTTGTTGTGCACTACCGGAATATTTGCTTGAAGGAAGAGGAGGACTATTCGGAATATTTGGAAGGATTTAGCGGTGTTGCTATAATATTGTTCCGTTATGTAGCTGTATAAAATCTCGGATTACAAATTTAATTAATCAGTACCAACGGTGGCAACAATCATATCATATGAATTTAATTAATCTCTTTTATGTACTTAAAAAAATAAAAAATCATAGACTTCAACTTCATAGTATAAGCCTATAAGGTATTGATATAAATAATCTATCAAGAACCATATAATGTATAACCCTATGGCAGTTCATCAATTATACAAAAAATTGTATTCAATAATCAATTAGGATTTGAAGTAAATTAAAAAATTTACCTTAATTGGAAATTGATGGAAATTGGGGAGTGGCTAGCAGCCCAAAGCAGCCAACGGAACGGAACAGGATGCCCAACAGCAGCCCAACAGAACGGGAAATGGGAGGAGTAATTAGTGAAGGTGGGGTGTGCCAGGGGTTGAAGGAGAACCAACGGGATCTGTTGTGGGGTGGAGGATTGGGGAATTGGGGGATTTATTAAAAGCAAGGGATAGGGATGGGCGGATGGGGATGAGGACTAGTGGTCCCCCTTTTTTATTCCAGCACCCCAGCCAAAACGACTCTGTATCCCAAAAAATTTTAAATTTTTTATCGCGAAATGACGTCGTTTTTGGCGCAGTTTAAAATAAAATTTTTTTTTTTATACGCTGACCCGAGGCGCCCTTTTCGCCGCCCCCGAGCTGGTCCTTCCTTCTAGTTTCCGGAGTCGAACGGAGGGTTCAAGGCGTCGCTCTGCCCCAGGCACCCAGGCCCGGCGGAGGCGGCGCGTGGGTTCGCTCTACGAAGCTTCGCACGCCCAGCCGCTCTACGGCTTCGCGCAGTTCGACATAAGTGTTTGAGGAAATGCTTTTATGTATTCCTCCTTTATCATGTAATCTTTAATAATATTATGCTCATGATCATAGTACGTTAATATAATTATCACACCAATACAACGAATTGGTATTTCGTTTATGTTAGGTACCTTGAAGGGGTGTAATAAGCTAGTTTTCTGATTGTAGATTGCTCACTAGCAATGGCGGATCATTCAATGGCAAAGGTGAGGCGGCTCCCCACCCGGACCTCCAGAAAATATTCCCTACGAGGAGTCGGAGTTTTGCCTATCTAAACCTCCAATTGTGGCATGGTGACGAGGGGTTGCCCATGGCGGCGGGCGAGCGAAGTTACGCACGAGGGGAAGAGAAGAAGGGAAGAGAAAAAGATTCTCTTTTTAAAACCTAGACTAAAGCGACATCATATTAGTTCGTATTGGTTGAGTGACTTAATTGATACGAGTTCATTTTGAGGTCTTATCCAAGCCCGTTCTTTCTTTTGTTGTTTTTTGTTTCGGTAATATCATTTGATTTTTTCATATTGTTTTGTGGTTCTTCTTGTATCTCCTTTTAAGAAATATAAAATAATTAAATTACCAAATAATATAAGACTTTTTTTTGTCAACTATAGAGTAAAGATTTTTTGTCACATCCGGGCTCGACTCACGTAGCACAATATTGTCCTCACATTGAGTCATGCCACTCCGGTTTTGTTTCGGGAACTCATGAGCAACTTCCTAGTGGAGTCGTCCATCATGGGATTGCTCTAGCCAAACTCACGAGAACTTCCGGAGTTTAGATGGAATCCGAAGCCGGTGAGCTCCCAAAGGCCTCATGCTAAATAGAAATTAGGCATGTACACCATAAGGCACATCACCTCGGTTGGTCGTGTGGGATGTCTGCAATCCCACCCACTTAAGGGAGCAGGCGTCCTCGTCAGCTTACTTGTCCAGGTACCAAACGGCAAAGTGACTGCGACACCATTATGTCACATCCAGGACCAACTTCGCCGTAGCACGATATTGTCCGCTTTGAGCCACTTGCCTTTCTCGCGGTTTGTTTACGGGAACTCACGAGCAACTTCCCGGAGGTGGGTCACCCATCACGGGATTGCTCACAGCCAAACTTGCTTTGTAGCCGGAGTTAGATGGAATGCGAAGCGGTGAAACTCCCAAAAGGCCTCATGCTAATTAGAGGTGGGCATGTACATATAAGACACGTCGAGTCCTGCGGTGAATTCGTGTGGGATGTCACAATCCACCACTCAAGAACCTGGCGTCTGCGCCCGGCACATCATGCTTGAGCGGAAAAGTAGCTTTGATTGTGACATCGCATCGACCAACGGAAAGAGAGGTGGTGTGCCTTGCTATGTACATGCTAGCTCTCATTTAGCCTGAGGCCTTTTAGGGCTCAGCATTGGAAAATGTGCCTAAAACCAATCATATGATGATACTTTACGGACATTTCAAATGTTAAACTAATTTAGTTTAATATAAAGGGCAATGAATATTGTTTAAGAGTAGTCTCATATAAATGTTAGCAATATACCTTAAACAATAAGTCCAAGGAATATGTGTGCTTGGTAGATGATGTAATCTAAACAAGTTAGGTTCGTGAGACCATTCTCGATCATAGACATATCCTAAACGTTCTTGATCTTAGGATTGCCAATTGGGCATTATTGACGGTCGTTAAGATCGGTACATGTTATGTCTTCTCTCGGGGAGAGTGACTGGTCTCGAGTCATTGGTGCGACACCAAGACAAGCATGTTGGTGCTCAATATGGAATGGGATTCAGCGAGAGCGCGATCAACGATGATTTCATGTTCATGTCACATGAGAACTCATAGTTGGGATAATGCAAATTAGTCCTTTGACACGAGGCATCACAGAGTTGTCTTGTGGTGAGTCCTTAATCTTTGATTATGTCAAAGGCACCCCATCGGTGTCCACGGCATCGTTGGGGTTAAGCTACTTAGCCATGGAGCAGAGTGAATGCGCGGCAAAGGGGTCTCTAACCTTCAAACCGTTTGAGGAGAATACTCTAGATATGATTAAGAATCTTTGGCCGGAGTATGAATAAGATTTAGGAAGTCGTTCCAAATCATATTCAAGGTAATCATATAAGTAAAAGGAATCACATTGGATAGTAGACATGAATAAACTATCATCTTCGAGCAATGTGGTCGAGAGTATTGTATTAGAGAAGGACCGTATTGCATTGCAATCCCTAGCGAATAGGTTCTCCACCTCTTTTGATTAGCTTGGGTAGCCATGACATGCTAGGTGTCACTCATGGTTTGTGGATGCCCATAGGTGTATAATCACTTAAGGGAGAATTGAAAGTATGTTTCAATTCGGAATTGATTTGAAAGAGTTCTAATCCTGTTTGCCTCGCTAAAAGGAACCTAATGGATCGTACCGTGTAAGGTAGAGTTTGATGCAAAGAATGGAGATGAGTAAGAATAATTAAATGGTTTCCCAATTATTTATAAGGATTAATTAATATGTTAATTAATCAAACCGAATAAGTTACGTTAAGACCTCGGGTTAGTTTTGGGCCTCGAGGCCTGATAGGCTTTCCGAGCGTCAAGCCCGTTGACTTAAGTTACGGCCATGACAGCAATGACTAATGAATCATTAGGGCCCAAACGGCCCATTGAACCAATATAGCGGCCATTGAGAATGTGTAGCAAACTTGCTTTAATTGCAAGTTTGCCACTGACAATGAGGAAATGATATAAAACAAGTTTATAACATTTCATGCTTAGATCTATTTCCTGCAGGACAGCTGTCTTCTCATCGAGGCTCTCCTTGGTGTGGAGACTTAGAGAGGAGGTTCCCTACTTTGGGAACTTGGAGAATCCGATTCATCCATCATCATCCAAGCAAGGAATGAAAGGCCCTCTCCATGGGTGATTAGCCTTTGCTTAGGCAAGGAATCTACAAAGGTATATGATTTCTGACACAAATTTGTTTTGTTTTGAGTCTTGGTTCACCATATCTACTAGGCTTTGAATTTTCTTGGGTAAGTTTGTTTTAAGTGCATAGAAGCATGTTTCCGCCTTTAATTGTTAAATGCATGCTTAATGATGTTGCTTAATGAACTTGGTTATTCCACAAATTACCCTTCAAGTGGTATCAGAGCCTAGGTCTAGTAGATTGGTGAATCCTTTTGGGTTTTGTGATTTCATAGTTTGTGATTTGAATGTTGTAATTGTTACAAGTTTTTTCTTGCTTCTTTGAATGTAAATTTTGTTGGAAAATTTGCCATCTCAAATGTTGTAGATGTAGTTCATATGAGCATGAATTTTAGAACTAAAATTTGGTGCCATAATTTTTGGGAAATTCGGCCAAATCCAAAGGTTGGATTTTTGGGGTCTTGTTTGTCTTGTTAAAATGGTTTTAATGTGACAATAGGAACCCCTAAGTGCCCTATTATGGTAATATGTTATTTCCCTTATGTTTGACATTTTTTTGGAAGTGTTTTTGGGTGAAAAATGTTCATGGAACTCTTGTGGGTTTTCATGAATGTTCTTCATTGTTCTTGAAATGTTCTTGGCAAAGACAAAAAAATTTGGTGGTTTGATTCAAATTGTTTGTTGTTTTTCAAAAAGTTTTGGTTTGTTTTTTGATTGGTAGTGGATGATTTATGTTTTGTGATTGAATAATTTTCAACCCATTCCAATCACCTTACAACCCATACCAATCAACCTTACAAACCTTACCATTCACTATTCAAACCCATACCTTGTCTTCCACTAAAACCTTCACCTTCACTTTTGTTAAAAATTCAAAAGTTTTGACCAAAACCCTCTCCAAAACCGGCCACCCCTTTATTGGGGGTATTTTGGGGCTTTTATGCAATTACATAAAGTTTTGATACTTTGTGTATTTGCACTTTGACCCGAAAGTTTACGTTTTTACGTAAAGGCCCAAAATCACTAAAGGGCAAATTGTTTTGTTCCTTTAATGAAGTTTTTGTGTTTGTTGAAATTTTTGGGTTCTAGTTGTAATTACATGAAGTATTGGACTTATGTGTTTTTACAAAGTGACCCCAAAAGTTTATGTTTTTGCAATATAGCCCAATAGTTGAGGTTATTGCATTTTGGCCCAAATTGGAAGAGAACAAAATTGTTTTGTCTCTTTAAATGAGAATTGGATTTTCATTTCATTTAGCTCCATCTAAATCAATTCTATGGATACAAAAACCAAATGAAAATGTCGCATTCTTGTTTAATTAGTTAAAGTGTTAATTAATTAAAGGGTGATTATGAACCTAAGCCTACGATAATTGAGCTATGTGAAAGGCCGTTTCAAAATTGTTTGAACCATGGGAATGTGTAGATTAGATTTTGGTTGTAATTTGATTTGATCAAATGTTGTAAAAGAGCATAAGCTCTTCTTTAATTTAATTGTACTCCTTTCTTGTTTTATTTGATATGCATGAAATTGGAGTAGTTGGGGTCCAACGCCCAATAAGACAACACACGTTAATGTGATTAAACGTATAACTAAAATCAATCACCGTCCCTAGTCCGTGATCCAACACTAGGCTCGTGTTGGATCAAATCAAAGGTTCATAGTCATCCTAAGGCCCTAAGGCAACTATATAGTCCTTAAACGAATGCAAACCTTATGTTAGTAGTACCATATACTCTTGCTTTAAAAACCGTTTTACAAGCTTAGTGGGAGTATCATATACTACTAAATCAATCAAATGGACCGATAGTTGCAATAGGACCAAATTGTTTTAATTTGATTAAAATGATAATTTATATGTGATGAGACCTAAAACCCTCAACTAAAATATTAAGTTGATAAGCGTGGGAGTGCTTTGAACACTCTTTCGTAGGCCTTCCACCGTGGTAGGCTCCAAGCGTTTGTGACTTGTACACCGACTTCACCCTATCATGGGGGAGTACAAAGTGCATGCTTACACTCAGGAGGAGTCTATATGCATACATGATGTTGTGAAGGTAGGCAACAAGAATGATCAACATCATATCATTGTGAGGTTGTTCTTGAACCCCTACCCGAACTTGCATGGTGGGAATGACTTAACTAAGTGTAATGGCGCCAACATCATATCATTGTGAGGTGTCATTCTCTAGAGGCCAAATTAGATGGGTACTTACATTAGATGTAAATGAGTAAGCGTACTCTCTCATTATTATTAATGCTAGCCAACATCATATCATTGTGAGGTGGGCTTGGTAATAGTGAGCCTCCCATACCCTACTAAGAGTTTCCTCCAAAACTCTCGAATTCCGATGAGGGATATGGAATTTGCTAAAATAGTGGGTGATGCTATTTGATTTAAAGACCCGGATCAAATGGCTTAAAATCAATCAATTTATATTCGTTATGTATTTATTTACCGATATATTTGCAAACGCTATCCATGACTTGACAAACAAAGGCCGAAGGCCTAAGTTTCCGGACTTGGTACAACAATCCCATAGATTGTCTTGAATGGATTGCATATGTACCTAAGTAGTCTCATTCTCACAATCTTCCTTTTGATAACATATCATTGGAAGAACTTGTTAGATGGTTGGAAATTATGTTTGGAACATAATGGTTGTTTGACAAAAATAGTCCATAAAGATGGACTTATGATGATTTTGAATCATTAAATATTGAAGTGATAAATCACTTAATGAGACAGAAACAAGGCAAGGACTTCACCTTTGAATCCCTTTACAATTGGTTCACTAAGTTTATTGTAAACTATATAGTGATCAATAACTACACTCTCTCCAAAATCGTTTGATGTGTATAACACAATTGAAATAAGTTTCAAGAGAGATAGTGGGAGTTTAGGGACCATGACTATTGTAGTCAATGGAGAAGTCGAATGAAGAAGGCAAATTAACTCCAAGGGAACAAACTTTCTTTATGAAAGGATGGACATTGGGAGGGGTATTTGCAAGTAATGACTTGCAAGTGTCAAGAACACATCTTTCGAAGGTGTTGTAAATGCTCTTGAATAATTCAAGACAGTTGGTTCTTCTACTTGAATGCTTGATTCTGTATTTGTGACTATGTTTTACAATTGTTGTAAAAGTGTGCCAAATAAGAAGTAGAAGATTAATGAGAGAAGAGAAAGTACTTCACATTCGGAACATGAATCAAATAGAGATCTCTGCGAAAGCAGATAGGACTTACTTCCTCATATGAACTACCAAAACATTGGATTATTGTAATCTAATAGATTGTCTCTATAGTAGAGATGATGTGGTAATGTTAACTGTTTAGAATATAACGATGCTTAAAACCCAAAAGGTTAGAAGGTAGTGACTAATCCCAACTGAATTGTGACACCTCTAAAAACATAAATTACGAGTTGGTCATAGATGGATGCTTTGGATCGATAGATCCGGATCCAATGCCTTCTTGTTAAAATTGTATAGAGGCGAAATGTTCGAATCTTTATTCTTTTGGAAAGAATAAAGAATCACAAAGTTGTTGAGGTTAATTCACTTAGATGTTAGTGGTTTGACCACAACATAATACTACTCATGTCACATGACATTCACCGAAGATCGCTCTCGGTTGGACTATCGTGTATTTTGAATAAACACAAGTCCGAATACTTTGTAAAAGGTTTCAAAGAATTCAAGAATGTAAGTTGATGAGTATGATTTCTAAAGTATGTACTTCCTTAGATTTGATCCAAGGAAATGTATCACTTTAGAAGAGTTTTCTTGAAACATATCAAGGAAAATAAGCATCATAAGATAATAGTTTTCTCCATTAGGAGAAGAACGAACTCGAATAAGATTTGGTTCGTTGGATATTATCAAAATACCCATATATATATAAGATATATATATATACTTCTAAGACAATACGATTGTCAATTAGAATACCTTCCAAAGTTTTCATGACTCCATAGGATGTAGTTTGAAAGAAAGACAAGTCTTAAGAATGTTAAGATTTGGGGTTGTGTGCTAACAAGCAATATTGTTTGAGAATAATCTTGTGGGATATCCTTAAATTAGTTTTTGGATATCACTTCTATTAACCAACTAACAAATGTTGTTTGTTGGGTAGTTCATTATAATCCTACACTAGGATTTGCCTAAGGTTGGGCATATGAACGAGAAATAGAATTCAAAGAATAGGTTCTTTGAGAGACAAGATGATATTCAACAAATATAACAACCTAGTTCCAACACCAATAGCTCGTGAAATAATGAAACCTACATAGCTAATTGATAGCTTATGGTGACTACAATCAAAAGGAATGGTTGACTTGGAAGAAACCATCTTTGATATAGTCTTGGTTTCTATTAATTCAAAGATTGTTAGCTACAACTTAACGATGATTTAATGTTTGGACATAATATGGGTTTACGAAACCATTATCAAGATGGACTTGATAATATATGTCTAAAACTAGAAATCATTATACATGTAAGTTGTAGAGATTCATCCATCATGAATCTTAGCAAGCTAATGGGAGCTATAAGCATTTTATGAGAGAATGATCAAATCGTTTGATTTCTCATAAGGATGTAAATGAATCTTTTGTCTACAAGGTTTACAAAAGATTAGTGGGAGTTAATCATATTTCTAAATTTGAACATATATATGATATATATCAATTTTGGAAATTAAAGAAATTCTTCTTCGTTAAAGTTATGACTTTAAACAAATCTATAATGATAGAATGTATGTGGGAGACATAGTCTATGAACATGGAATTGAAATCTATAATGATAGATTTCAGGATATAATTGGATTATATCAATCCTATTAATAATAGACGAAGATGTTAGGAAGTTTCTCATATGATGATAAGCTTCAAAAGGAAGGACAACTCTAGTAAGACTAGGAGATTGCTTTTCTCAAAGGGAACGTACCCTTTTGACTCCCAAAGAAATAATGCGTAAATAGAATCCTTTATGCATAAGCAAAAAGGTGATTTATGTATTTCATATTGTATGAAAAACATTGATATGAGTTGTACCTATAACGGTACAAGACGATATCAATGCAAGCCCAGGATCAGAACCATGGCAACTGTCAAGTGAATCCTTAAGTATTTAAGAAACACTAAAGGATGGATTCCTCAAGAATGAGGAAGAATTAGAGTAACGCAATGGAAGCGTAAATGTATTAGATTATGAATCTAATACATCATTGAATATCTCTTTATTATGACTAAAGAGATATTTAGATGAAAACATTAAAAGTAATGACTTTAGTGTGTTTCATCGCACATGCAAAATATATAGCCATATAGAAGCTTACAACGTTGTTGTTTGGATGGGAAAGTTATGAACTTTCTATTCGGTTCCAACCAGAAAGTGTCTTTAGTGTGCCGACACTCTGACACTAATGGGGCGATAGCTCAAGCTAAGGAATCAAGGTCTCATCAAGATCCGAACTCAAATGAGAGACTTAACCACATGATTAAGAATCATGTATAATGGTGAAGTCGTTAATCTCAAGTTTGCTTCTGTGGATAACATATAGATATCCACTACCTAGGCCTACTACTCAGCCATTTATGAAATGAATTCAGAAGAGGCATCATCACTGATGACCAAGCTGATTGGCTCTAGTGCAAGTGGGAGATTGTTGGAAATGTGCCCTAAAACCAATCATATGATGATACTTTACGGACATTTCAAATGTTAAACTAATTTAGTTTGATATAAAGGGCAATGATTATTGCTTAAAGTAGTCTCACATATAAATGTTATATGCTTAAACAATAAGTCCATGAATATGTGCTGTGGAGAATGTAATCTAAACAAGTTAGGTTCATGAGACCATTCTCGTTTATTGACATATCCTAAACGTTCCTGATCATAGGATTGCCAATTGGGCATTGACAGTCCGTTAAGATCAAGACATGTTATATCTTCTCTCAGGGAGAGTGGCTAGTCTCGAGTCATTGGTAAGTGACATCAAGATAAGCATGTAGGTGCTCAATATGGAATGAGTTCATCAACACGATCAACTGGTGAGTTTTCATGATCATGTCGCTAAGGAGAACTATAGTTGGGATAATGCAAATTAGTCCTTGACCTGAGGCATCACAGTTGTCTTGTGGTGAGGTAAGGTTCTTGATCTTTGATTATGCCAAAGTCACCCCATCCGAGGGTGTCCACGACATAGCTGGGGTTAAGCTACGAGCCATGGAGGCAAGTGAATGCGCAACAAGGGACTAACCTTCAAACCGTTTGAGGGAGAATACCTAAGATATGATTAAGAATCTCTGGTTGTGAGTATGAATAAGATTTAGAAGTCGTTCCAAATCATATTCAATGTAATCATATAAGTAATGGAATCACATTGATAGTAGACATGAATAAACTATCAAACCAAACAATGTGGTCGAGAGTATTGTATTAGAGAAGACCGTATTGCATTGCAATCCTAACTGAATAGGTTCTCCACCTCTTCTGATTAGCTAGCTTGGGTAAGCCATGACATACTGCTAGTGTCACTCCATGGTTTGTGGATGCCCTATAGGTGTATAATCATTTAAGGGAGAATTGAAAGGGTTTCAATTCGGAATAGATTTGAAAGAGTTCTTAATCCTCCACTGCCTCGCTAAAAGGAACCTAATGGATCGTACACCGTGTAAGGTAGAGTTTGATGAAACAATGGAGATGAGTAAGAATAATTAAAATGGTTTTAATTATTTTGGCAAGGATTAATTAATATGTTAATTAATCAAACGAATAAGTCTGCTTATAGACCTCGGGTTAGTTTTGCTTAAGGCTCAATGGGCTTCGGAACGTCAAGCTTCCATTGACTTCTGGGTTGGTAAGGACAACTTAATGGCTAATCAGATTAGGCCCAATATCCCAAAGAACCCAATATGGCTGGCCATTTGCGGAAAGTGTGTGTTGCAAACTTGCTATAATTGCAAGTTTGAGCTAATTACATTGTGAAACAGGTTATAAAGGGAACTTTTGTAACATTTCATAACTTAGGAGGTTTTCTTTTTGGAGAATGGTTGAGCATGAAAATGCTCTCTCTCTCAAAGAGGTCGGCTCCCTAGAGGAAAATAGCTAGCAATCTCTCTCTCCTCTAGGGCACTCATCTTCTCATCAAGACTCTCCTTGGTGTGAGGACTTAGAGGTTCCTACTTGGGAACTTGAGAATCCGATTCATCCATAATCATCCAAGCAAGGAATGAAGGCCCTCTCCATGGGTGATTAGCCTTTTGCTTAGGCAAAAGAGGAATCTACAAAGGTATTTATTTTCGCAACTCAAAATTTGTTTTGATTTGAGTCTTGGTTCACCATATCTACTAGGCTTTGAATTCTCTTGGGTTAAGTTTCCTGTTTTAAGTGCATAGAAGCATGTTTCCGCCTTTAATTGTTAAATGCATGCTTATAATGATGTTGCTTAATGAACTTGGTTATTCCACAAATTACCCTTCAAGTGGTATCAGAGCCTAGGTCTAGTAGATTGGTGAATCCTTTTGGGTTTTGTGATTTCATAGTTTGTGATTTGAATGTTGTAATTGTTACAAGTTTTTTCTTGCTTCTTTGAATGTAAATTTTGTTGGAAAATTTGCCATCTCAAATGTTGTAGATGTAGTTCATATGAGCATGAATTTTAGAACTAAAATTTGGTGCCATAATTTTTGGGAAATTCGGCCAAATCCAAAGGTTGGATTTTTGGGGTCTTGTTTGTCTTGTTAAAATGGTTTTAATGTGACAATAGGAACCCCTAAGTGCCCTATTATGGTAATATGTTATTTCCCTTATGTTTGACATTTTTTTGGAAGTGTTTTTGGGTGAAAAATGTTCATGGAACTCTTGTGGGTTTTCATGAATGTTCTTCATTGTTCTTGAAATGTTCTTGGCAAAGACAAAAAAATTTGGTGGTTTGATTCAAATTGTTTGTTGTTTTTCAAAAAGTTTTGGTTTGTTTTTTGATTGGTAGTGGATGATTTATGTTTTGTGATTGAATAATTTTCAACCCATTCCAATCACCTTACAACCCATACCAATCAACCTTACAAACCTTACCATTCACTATTCAAACCCATACCTTGTCTTCCACTAAAACCTTCACCTTCACTTTTGTTAAAAATTCAAAAGTTTTGACCAAAACCCTCTCCAAAACCGGCCACCCCTTTATTGGGGGTATTTTGGGGCTTTTATGCAATTACATAAAGTTTTGATACTTTGTGTATTTGCACTTTGACCCGAAAGTTTACGTTTTTACGTAAAGGCCCAAAATCACTAAAGGGCAAATTGTTTTGTTCCTTTAATGAAGTTTTTGTGTTTGTTGAAATTTTTGGGTTCTAGTTGTAATTACATGAAGTATTGGACTTATGTGTTTTTACAAAGTGACCCCAAAAGTTTATGTTTTTGCAATATAGCCCAATAGTTGAGGTTATTGCATTTTGGCCCAAATTGGAAGAGAACAAAATTGTTTTGTCTCTTTAAATGAGAATTGGATTTTCATTTCATTTAGCTCCATCTAAATCAATTCTATGGATACAAAAACCAAATGAAAATGTCGCATTCTTGTTTAATTAGTTAAAGTGTTAATTAATTAAAGGGTGATTATGAACCTAAGCCTACGATAATTGAGCTATGTGAAAGGCCGTTTCAAAATTGTTTGAACCATGGGAATGTGTAGATTAGATTTTGGTTGTAATTTGATTTGATCAAATGTTGTAAAAGAGCATAAGCTCTTCTTTAATTTAATTGTACTCCTTTCTTGTTTTATTTGATATGCATGAAATTGGAGTAGTTGGGGTCCAACGCCCAATAAGACAACACACGTTAATGTGATTAAACGTATAACTAAAATCAATCACCGTCCCTAGTCCGTGATCCAACACTAGGCTCGTGTTGGATCAAATCAAAGGTTCATAGTCATCCTAAGGCCCTAAGGCAACTATATAGTCCTTAAACGAATGCAAACCTTATGTTAGTAGTACCATATACTCTTGCTTTAAAAACCGTTTTACAAGCTTAGTGGGAGTATCATATACTACTAAATCAATCAAATGGACCGATAGTTGCAATAGGACCAAATTGTTTTAATTTGATTAAAATGATAATTTATATGTGATGAGACCTAAAACCCTCAACTAAAATATTAAGTTGATAAGCGTGGGAGTGCTTTGAACACTCTTTCGTAGGCCTTCCACCGTGGTAGGCTCCAAGCGTTTGTGACTTGTACACCGACTTCACCCTATCATGGGGGAGTACAAAGTGCATGCTTACACTCAGGAGGAGTCTATATGCATACATGATGTTGTGAAGGTAGGCAACAAGAATGATCAACATCATATCATTGTGAGGTTGTTCTTGAACCCCTACCCGAACTTGCATGGTGGGAATGACTTAACTAAGTGTAATGGCGCCAACATCATATCATTGTGAGGTGTCATTCTCTAGAGGCCAAATTAGATGGGTACTTACATTAGATGTAAATGAGTAAGCGTACTCTCTCATTATTATTAATGCTAGCCAACATCATATCATTGTGAGGTGGGCTTGGTAATAGTGAGCCTCCCATACCCTACTAAGAGTTTCCTCCAAAACTCTCGAATTCCGATGAGGGATATGGAATTTGCTAAAATAGTGGGTGATGCTATTTGATTTAAAGACCCGGATCAAATGGCTTAAAATCAATCAATTTATATTCGTTATGTATTTATTTACCGATATATTTGCAAACGCTATCCATGACTTGACAAACAAAGGCCGAAGGCCTAAGTTTCCGGACTTGGTACAACAATCCCATAGATTGTCTTGAATGGATTGCATATGTACCTAAGTAGTCTCATTCTCACAATCTTCCTTTTGATAACATATCATTGGAAGAACTTGTTAGATGGTTGGAAATTATGTTTGGAACATAATGGTTGTTTGACAAAAATAGTCCATAAAGATGGACTTATGATGATTTTGAATCATTAAATATTGAAGTGATAAATCACTTAATGAGACAGAAACAAGGCAAGGACTTCACCTTTGAATCCCTTTACAATTGGTTCACTAAGTTTATTGTAAACTATATAGTGATCAATAACTACACTCTCTCCAAAATCGTTTGATGTGTATAACACAATTGAAATAAGTTTCAAGAGAGATAGTGGGAGTTTAGGGACCATGACTATTGTAGTCAATGGAGAAGTCGAATGAAGAAGGCAAATTAACTCCAAGGGAACAAACTTTCTTTATGAAAGGATGGACATTGGGAGGGGTATTTGCAAGTAATGACTTGCAAGTGTCAAGAACACATCTTTCGAAGGTGTTGTAAATGCTCTTGAATAATTCAAGACAGTTGGTTCTTCTACTTGAATGCTTGATTCTGTATTTGTGACTATGTTTTACAATTGTTGTAAAAGTGTGCCAAATAAGAAGTAGAAGATTAATGAGAGAAGAGAAAGTACTTCACATTCGGAACATGAATCAAATAGAGATCTCTGCGAAAGCAGATAGGACTTACTTCCTCATATGAACTACCAAAACATTGGATTATTGTAATCTAATAGATTGTCTCTATAGTAGAGATGATGTGGTAATGTTAACTGTTTAGAATATAACGATGCTTAAAACCCAAAAGGTTAGAAGGTAGTGACTAATCCCAACTGAATTGTGACACCTCTAAAAACATAAATTACGAGTTGGTCATAGATGGATGCTTTGGATCGATAGATCCGGATCCAATGCCTTCTTGTTAAAATTGTATAGAGGCGAAATGTTCGAATCTTTATTCTTTTGGAAAGAATAAAGAATCACAAAGTTGTTGAGGTTAATTCACTTAGATGTTAGTGGTTTGACCACAACATAATACTACTCATGTCACATGACATTCACCGAAGATCGCTCTCGGTTGGACTATCGTGTATTTTGAATAAACACAAGTCCGAATACTTTGTAAAAGGTTTCAAAGAATTCAAGAATGTAAGTTGATGAGTATGATTTCTAAAGTATGTACTTCCTTAGATTTGATCCAAGGAAATGTATCACTTTAGAAGAGTTTTCTTGAAACATATCAAGGAAAATAAGCATCATAAGATAATAGTTTTCTCCATTAGGAGAAGAACGAACTCGAATAAGATTTGGTTCGTTGGATATTATCAAAATACCCATATATATATAAGATATATATATATACTTCTAAGACAATACGATTGTCAATTAGAATACCTTCCAAAGTTTTCATGACTCCATAGGATGTAGTTTGAAAGAAAGACAAGTCTTAAGAATGTTAAGATTTGGGGTTGTGTGCTAACAAGCAATATTGTTTGAGAATAATCTTGTGGGATATCCTTAAATTAGTTTTTGGATATCACTTCTATTAACCAACTAACAAATGTTGTTTGTTGGGTAGTTCATTATAATCCTACACTAGGATTTGCCTAAGGTTGGGCATATGAACGAGAAATAGAATTCAAAGAATAGGTTCTTTGAGAGACAAGATGATATTCAACAAATATAACAACCTAGTTCCAACACCAATAGCTCGTGAAATAATGAAACCTACATAGCTAATTGATAGCTTATGGTGACTACAATCAAAAGGAATGGTTGACTTGGAAGAAACCATCTTTGATATAGTCTTGGTTTCTATTAATTCAAAGATTGTTAGCTACAACTTAACGATGATTTAATGTTTGGACATAATATGGGTTTACGAAACCATTATCAAGATGGACTTGATAATATATGTCTAAAACTAGAAATCATTATACATGTAAGTTGTAGAGATTCATCCATCATGAATCTTAGCAAGCTAATGGGAGCTATAAGCATTTTATGAGAGAATGATCAAATCGTTTGATTTCTCATAAGGATGTAAATGAATCTTTTGTCTACAAGGTTTACAAAAGATTAGTGGGAGTTAATCATATTTCTAAATTTGAACATATATATGATATATATCAATTTTGGAAATTAAAGAAATTCTTCTTCGTTAAAGTTATGACTTTAAACAAATCTATAATGATAGAATGTATGTGGGAGACATAGTCTATGAACATGGAATTGAAATCTATAATGATAGATTTCAGGATATAATTGGATTATATCAATCCTATTAATAATAGACGAAGATGTTAGGAAGTTTCTCATATGATGATAAGCTTCAAAAGGAAGGACAACTCTAGTAAGACTAGGAGATTGCTTTTCTCAAAGGGAACGTACCCTTTTGACTCCCAAAGAAATAATGCGTAAATAGAATCCTTTATGCATAAGCAAAAAGGTGATTTATGTATTTCATATTGTATGAAAAACATTGATATGAGTTGTACCTATAACGGTACAAGACGATATCAATGCAAGCCCAGGATCAGAACCATGGCAACTGTCAAGTGAATCCTTAAGTATTTAAGAAACACTAAAGGATGGATTCCTCAAGAATGAGGAAGAATTAGAGTAACGCAATGGAAGCGTAAATGTATTAGATTATGAATCTAATACATCATTGAATATCTCTTTATTATGACTAAAGAGATATTTAGATGAAAACATTAAAAGTAATGACTTTAGTGTGTTTCATCGCACATGCAAAATATATAGCCATATAGAAGCTTACAACGTTGTTGTTTGGATGGGAAAGTTATGAACTTTCTATTCGGTTCCAACCAGAAAGTGTCTTTAGTGTGCCGACACTCTGACACTAATGGGGCGATAGCTCAAGCTAAGGAATCAAGGTCTCATCAAGATCCGAACTCAAATGAGAGACTTAACCACATGATTAAGAATCATGTATAATGGTGAAGTCGTTAATCTCAAGTTTGCTTCTGTGGATAACATATAGATATCCACTACCTAGGCCTACTACTCAGCCATTTATGAAATGAATTCAGAAGAGGCATCATCACTGATGACCAAGCTGATTGGCTCTAGTGCAAGTGGGAGATTGTTGGAAATGTGCCCTAAAACCAATCATATGATGATACTTTACGGAACAGACATTTCCAAATGTTAAACTAATTAAGTTTAATATAAAGGGCAATGATTATTGCTTAAAGTAGTCTCATATAAATGTTATATGCTTAAACAATAAGTCCAAGGAATATGTAGCTTATGAGAATAACGAATAATAATTCAGACCATTCTCGTTCATAGACATATCCTAAACGCTCCTGATCATAGGATTGCCAATTGGGCATTGACAGTCCGTTAAGATCAGTACATGTTATGTCTTCTCAGGAGAGTGACTAGTCTCGAGTCATTGGTGTAACTGACACCAAGACAAGCATGTAGGTGCTCAATATAGAATAAGTCCATCAACACGATCAACGATGAGTTTTCATGATCATGTCACATGAGAACTCATAGTTGGGATAATGCAAATTAGTCCTTTGACCTGAGGCATCACAGTTGTCTTGTGGTGAGGTCCTTGATCTTTGATTATGTCAGTCACCCCATCCGAGGGTGTCCACGGCGATAGTTGGGGTTAAGCTACTTCTAGCCATAGAGGCAAGTGAATGCAACATGGGACTTCTCCTAACCTTCAAACCGCTTGAGGGAGAATACTCTATGATATGATTAAGAATCTTCTGGTTAGAGTATGAATAAGATTTAGGAAGTCGTTCCAAATCATATTCAAGGTAATCATATAAGTAAAGGAATCACATTGGATAGTAGACATGAATAAACTATCATCTCAAACAATGTGGTCGAGAGTATTGTATTAGAGAAGGACCGTATTGCATTGCAATCCTAACTGAACAGGTTATCCACTCCTTCTGATTAGCTTGGGTAGCCATGACATACTGCTAGGTGTCACTCATGGTTTGTGGATGCCCTATAAGTGTATAATCACTTAAGGGAGAATTGAAAGTATGTTTCAATTCGTAATTGATTTGAAAAGAGTTCTTAACTCTCCAACGCTCGGCTAAAAGGAACCTAATGGATCGTACACCGAGTAAGGTAGAGTTTGATGAAACAATGGAGATGAGTAAGAATAATTAAATGGTTTAATTATTTATGGCAAGGATTAATTAATATGTTAATTAATCAAACGAATAAGTTCAAGTTATAGACCTCGGTTAGTTTTGGGTTTAAGGCTCCATCAGTTTGAACACATTATTGATCGTAAGTTGTATGACAACTTAATGACTAAAATACATTAGGCCCAAAGAGCCCAATGAACCCACATGGCCGGCCATTTGAGAATGTGTGTAGCAAACTTGCTTTAATTGCAAGTTTGTTACATTGTTGAAATGGATATAAAACAAGTTTATAACATTTCAACTTAGTGGTTTTTCTTTTGGGAGAATGGTTGAGCATGAAAATGCTCTCTCTCTCAAAGAGGCTGGCCTCTAGAGGAGAAATAGCTAGCAATCTCTCTTCCTCTAGGGTACTCATCTTCTCATCAAGACTCTCCTTGGTGTGAGACTTAGAGGTTCCCTACTTTGGGAACTTGGAGAATCCGATTCATCCATCATCATCCAAGCAAGGAATGAAGGCCTGCTGGTGATTAGCCTTTGCTTGAAAGAGGAATCTACAAAGGTATTTTCTGATTTCTCAACTCAAAATTTGTTTTGATTTGAGTCTTGGTTCACCATATCTACTAGGCTTTGAATTTTCTAGGTAAAGTTCGTTTTAAGTGCATAGAAGCATGCTTCAGCTTTTGGAATTGAGTGTGCTGTAATGGGAAGTGAAGATGCAGTGGTTGAATGAACTCCTAAGGACCCAGTGTACTTTCAGTCTGGTGCCTTAGTAAAGACTTAATGTTCAGATGAGGAGTTTGGGCAATTGGTTTTGCACATTTGAACTCAGTGAGTTACAACGAACAAGGTGGTGGTGGTTTGCCTTCAATTCAAAGAAAATGGCATTGTCACTATTCGACTGTAAGTGTTTCTAAGGAAGGAAGAAAGATGAAAAAGGAGGAGAGAGAGAGAAGGAAAAATCTGAAGAAACAAAGAGATAGGTATGGTCAAAATTTAGTAGGGTATGGGGCCTCAGATATGTAATATGAATGACTCTTGAAATTATAAATAAATATTTAAATGAACATAACTTTTCCGTTACATATCAAAAATTACATCTCGCCCTACGCCACGCATTCATAGTGACGAGTACTAAAAATACAGGCGGAAGTAAAAAATCTAAAGTCAAACTGCTTCTGTGTACTCCACTTAATCCATTCAGGGCATTTTCTTCAATTTACAACTTTGGGAAAGTAAAATACAACGAATTATGGGACGAAGTCAGCCGCTGTACCTGAGCACTAACCAAACAAGCCAACTTCAAAGCTAACAAATTTGAACCGGAAGGAGCCATACTAACTCAAACAATGTTGAACAAACAGATCTTTCCTTTGAAGGCACAAGAGAGGGTAACCTATTGCTCTGATACTATATTGTCACACCCCTGATTTGACCCAAACTAAACCGGAGTAGGTGACACTTCACGTTACTTTGAAGAGCAAAAAGTAGCTACTTCAAAGTCTTCAAAATTGAACATAAACAATTTCATAACCATTTCTGAATTTAGTGCCTCAAAATGACCACAAAGGCTCCAAAATTCAGAACCAATGTACAAAACATCCATCAGACAAAGTATTGTCAAAATGGCTACAAAATATCTAATGTCTTTCAAAATGAACTAAAATCTTCATTAGCTCTTCAAATACATTCAAAACATGCCAATTTCTCATCCCATGCTTATCTAAAAGGAAGGAAAAGGGTGAGCCATAAAGCTCAAAGAAGCAACAATATCTAAAATAAAGTGATTCGAATGCACAATTAAAGAAGTTGAATTCAAAGGTTGCAATACAATGAACATACATGACCAATGAACTTAATAATAATACAAATGGCTTAGATTCGCCATTAGTGAATCCAATGAGATCTTATTCCCATGGTGGTCACATGGGCCTTATAACCACCTGATCGCAGGTCCGACTCCTTCACAAAGAGAGCAATAAATACTATGATTCGCATTTGAATCTAATCAAATGAGGTTCAAATATCAAAGGAGCCAAGTGAAGACTGAAAAAAAACTGAATAACAAAGTAGTTCAAAGATTCAGAAACATGGATGCAAAATTAACCACACAAGGATACTTACTGATTCAGAACACAAGGATAGTTACAAGAATACTTACAAGAATATTTACAAAATACTTACAAGAATACTTACCAAAATACTTACAAGAATACTTACCAAATACTTACATGATTCATTAAGCTTGAAATCATGAAATCCAGCAACTAACAATTACTCCATGTACTTCTTAGCTTAGACAAGTTTCTCTCAAACTCCAATCTCTTAGTTTTGGTTTTGAAACAAGTGATAAAGAGCTGAGAGAAGCAAAAGTTGTCAATAACAAGGAGACAACTTTCTTTAAGCAAATGATGAAGGTTACTTTAGTAGTGGGTTTGGTTGTTAAGAGGTGGGAGCTTACTTCACATGAGGGTTTGCTTTAAGCAAGCAGACAATTTAGTTTTATAGATGGTATCTAGTTTGAAGTGCTAAAGTCTGTCATTTATCATCGAAACAGTTAGAAAAATTACACTAGGGCCTCAAAAGAGTAGGGTTGTTACAATCTTTCATCCTTAAAGGAAATTTAGTCCCCTAAATTTCATGTATCTTCAACTGATTGGTTTACTCCAGCTTGTGATACACCCCGACCTACATATCCATGTGTCAATATCGAGTCGAGATATGCTGGTAAGGATAGAACTAATACAACTAGTAGGAACATACTTCCGTACAATAACTGCAGAGGGTGTCAGAACCACCAGTGATAACTTCACTTGCCATCAGATCAGCCCCTAAAACCTGGAGGGGCACAAAACAGAAACTGTGAGTGGGCAAAAATAATCATTTCTAAAAACTTTGCTTTTCGTAACATAATTAACCCCTTTCTGTAAAACCAGTATGGTTTTCCAAAATCATACTACATATAGTATGAAAATTTTCAAAGATAGGGATAAACACCTTTATCTCATAATATATAATATTCATCGTCAAAACCGTATAAAGGCATCAAGGCCAAAGGTATTTGTGAATACCAATATCTCATCAACATATAGCGTGCTCAACAACATGAATAATATGCTCATCAAAATATGCAGACACATAAGCCCATATAGAAAGCAGCTACATGGAACAGGCTGGATGTAATAAATATATGCTTAGTACTACGATCACGCGAAACTGGCGTTAAGCGCGTCACATACGAGTCCTAGCTGCCTAATGCAAGCTAGTACAGGCTAACACCTACAATGGATCTAAAGTAAGCATAACGGTGCGGATGTGAACATACACGTGAAGGCTGGTCCTGGCCCGGACGAGTACCAGACACCGGTGAATGCATGTATGATGAGCAAATAAGAATACACACGATCATGCCATTACAGTTTCACTAATCTTAAGATAATATAATTTATACTTAACTCGTAAGTAAAAGCATGACATGATAGAAAATAATTCATAAAAATCATAGTGGGAAATCATATAAATAATATTAACTTTTCAAAATGAAGCCCACTCACAGATACGGTCGTAGCCGTCTCGCCTTGTCTGACCCCTGTACTCCTCGTGGTAAGTCTCACCTATATGAGATATCATTATAGTAATGATTAAACTCATAAAGGTTACTAATTAAATTAATAAATAACACTTATTCTTGGTTCCCTCAATTTGGAGGTCCGAAACACTTCGAAAAATATCATACGTACTGGCCCGAGGTAATACGCGTCGTCACGAGTCGCCTCGTGCAACAAAAGTCGAAAAAGTGGTCCCACCCGCGGTCAACCCAAGCCGGTCAAACTAACGGCATTAGTTGACACTGTTAGATTTAACGGAAGATTCCGGGATCTCCGTTAAATCTAACCGAATATTCCTAACGGTGTTAAAGGAATATACTTGGAAATATTCTCGGTCTGGACCTGGTTTGGACCTGTTGCTGACGTCATGGTAAAGTTTGGACCAGGTTCAGGCCTATTGTCAGAGCCGCCTTCCACCACCGCGCCGTCGGCCGTGGCCAAGCTAGCCGGAAACTGGGAAAAACTTCAAAAATTCGTAACTTCTTCATTTCTCAACCATTTTACACGATCCACATATCAAAATGAAGCTAGAAAGAAGGACAACAAGATCTTACCTATTTGGAGTCCAAAAAGTGGTCAGAAATGACTGGAAAGTCTCGGTTTACAACCTGAGGTCCGATCTACTCCAAAACACACGAACTTAGTATGAAAATTCATCTATTCAACAAGAGGAAGCTAATGGTGGTGGTTAGGAACCTCACCTTGGTCGATATTTTCAAGGAACTCGCCGGAAAAGTTGTTGGAAATGTGCCCTAAAACCAATCATATGATGATACTTTACGGACATTTCAAATGTTAAACTAATTTAGTTTAATATAATGGGCAATGATTATTGTTTAAAGTAGTCTCATATAAATGTTATATGCTTAAACAATAAGTCCAAGGAATATGTGCTTATGAGAATGTAATCTAAACAAGTTAGGTTCATGAGACCATTCTCGTTCATAGACATATCCTAAACGTTCCTGATCATAGGATTGCCAATTGGGCATTGACAGTCCGTTAAGATCAGTACATGTTATGTCTTCTCTCAGGGAGAGTGACTAGTCTCGAGTCATTGGTGTAACTGACACCAAGACAAGCATGTAGGTGCTCAATATAGAATGAGTCCACTGAACACGATCAACGATGAGTTTTCATGATCATGTCACATGAGAACTCATAGTTGGGATAATGCAAATTAGTCCTTTGACCTGAGGCATCACAGTTGTCTTGTGGTGAGGTCCTTGATCTTTGATTATGTCAAAGTCACCCCATCCGAGGGTGTCCACGGCATAGTTGGGGTTAAGCTACTTAGCCATAGAGGCAAGTGAATGCGCAACAAGGGATCTCTAACCTTCAAACCGTTTGAGGGAGAATACTCTATGATATGATTAAGAATCTCTGGCCAGAGTATGAATAAGATTTAGGAAGTTGTTCCAAATCATATTCAAGGTAATCATATAAGTAAAGGAATCACATTGGATAGTAGACATGAATAAACTATCATCTCAAACAATGTGGTCGAGAGTATTGTATTAGAGAAGGACCGTATTGCATTGCAATCCTAATTGAATAGGTTCTCCACCTCTTCTGATTAGCTTGGGTAGCCATGACATACTGCTAGGTGTCACTCATGGTTTGTGGATGCCCTATAAGTGTATAATCACTTAAGAGAGAATTGAAAGTATGTTTCAATTCAGAATTGATTTGAAAGAGTTCTAATCCTCCACTGCCTCGCTAAAAGGAACCTAATGGATCGTACACCGAGTAAGGTAGAGTTTGATGAAACAATGGAGATGAGTAAGAATAATTAAATGGTTTAATTATTTATGGCAAGGATTAATTAATATGTTAATTAATCAAACGAATAAGTTCGTTATAGACCTCGGGTTAGTTTTGGGCTTCAAGGCCCAATGGGCTTCGAACGTCAAGCCCATTGATTAAGTTGTATGACAACTTAATGACTAATAATACATTAGGGCCCAAAGAGCCCAATGAACCCACATGGCCGGCCATTTGAGAATGTGTAGCAAACTTGCTTTAATTGCAAGTTTGCCACTACATTGTTGAAATGATATAAAACAAGTTTATAACATTTCAACTTAGTGGTTTTTCTTTTGGGAGAATGGTTGAGCATGAAAATGCTCTCTTCTCTCAAAGAGGCCGGCTCCCTAGAGGAGAATAGCTAGCAATCTCTCTTCCTCTAGGGCACTCATCTTCTCATCAAGACTCTCCTTGGTGTGGAGACTTAGAGGTTCCCTACTTTGGGAACTTGGAGAATCCGATTCATCCATCATCATCCAAGCAAGGAATGAAGGCCCTCTCCATGGGTGATTAGCCTTTGCTTAGGCAAAGAGGAATCTACAAAGGTATTTGATTTCTCAACTCAAAATTTGTTTTGATTTGAGTCTTGGTTCACCATA